>BHDV01065557.1:0-36560 GCA_005406045.1 Adoxophyes honmai
GTAGCAGCCCGGGAAGTGTCCCACTATAGCGTAGCAGCCCGGGGAGTGTTCCACTATAGCGTAGCAGCCCGGGGAGTGTCCCACTACAGCGTAGCAGCCTGCGGAGTGTCCCACTATAGTGCAATAGACCGGTGAGTGTCCGCTACAGCCCGGAAAGTGTCCCACTATAGCGTAGCAGCCCGGGAAGTGTCCCACTATAGCGTAGCAGCCCGGGAAGTGTCCCCGGCGACTGGTTTAAAATGTGTACGGTCATTTTCCAGCATGATGTCTTATAAACCGTGTTCTTTGTGTCCACAGGCAGCGGTCAGCAGATCAGCAGCGCGGAGCAGCAGAAGCTGTCCCAGGAGTACCAGGACTACCAGCGGAAGCTGGACCAGCAGAAGGAGGACTACCGCAAGGAGCACCCTGACGAGGTAGGCAGAGCTATTGCCAGCATTATAGGCAGAGCTAGCATCAGCGGAGCAGCAGAAGCTGGCCCAGGAGTACCAGGACTACCAGCGGAAGCTGGACCAGCAGAAGGAGGACTACCGCAAGGAGCACCCTGACGAGGTAGGCAGAGCTATTGCCGGCATTATAGGCAGAGCTAGCATCAGCAGCGCAGCAGAAGCTGGCCCAGGAGTACCAGGACTACCAGCGGAAGCTGGACCAGCAGAAGGAGGACTACCGCAAGGAGCACCCTGACGAGGTAGGCAGAGCTATTGCTCTTATTTGCAGCAGTTCACCAGTGATGTTCTTCAGGCTTAGGCTATAAATCAGGGACCAATGACACATGACTGTGTCAAACTTGACCAAAATAATTCAGGCCCGCCGAATGATACAGACGTACATCTAGACGTATCCTTGTATTTTTTTATAAATATTATAACTTATCTAATACTTTCCAGTTTTATTTTTATTCGGTAATATTTATTTATTGTCTCTTCTTTGCACATAAAACACACACATGTAGCGCCCCAGCGCCACATTCGTCGAATAGCCGAACTAAAACGATCCTACATCCCGCTAACGAAGTTTCGATTCAACCGTTCGGTGCATAAATACAATTTCCAATTTTTTCTTTGCGAACTTCGGTCCCCAGGCATAACATCTGCCTGGAGAGAGATCTCTCTATTGGAGTATTTCCCACACAAAAAACAGAATAACAGCTCCATAATCTTGTATACGTCTACTCTCTCTCACATCTCTCTCTCTCTTTCCCCCCTCAGGTGCGCGACAAGGAGGGCGAGTTCGACGACTGGTTCGAGTCGGACGGGCAGCGCGAGCTGCGCCAGATCTTCCAGGGCCAGGGGCAGATACACGACGTGCTGCGGGACCTCAACAAGAAGATCGACGAGGTGAGGCTAGAGACCAGTTATCTATCTTAAAACACATTTGATGATGATTTTTTTTATTTTTCATGTGAATTAGGACTCAAAATATTAAGATGTCCATTTGTGTTTTGTCGTCAAACCTTATGCTTATGACCAACTAGGATGTTTACAATTAAATACTGGAAATAAAAAAGGGTCCATGTGCTCGTAAAAATCGAAACATATTTTATCAAAATTTACTTTATTTATAGGCTCTTAAGAGCACTTTAACACTTAATTTTCGAGCTTACCAGCGCTTCGGAAAGACCAAGACAAAATACCGAGAAATTCGAAAAAAAGTCATTTTTACAAAACATTTTTACTTGAAAAAAAAATCAATAATAATAGAAAAATAAACAATAACAGATTACGAAAATGTCCCATAACCCAGAAATGTATCGCCAGTAACCTAAAATAAGAAAAAAATGGTGGGGTTTTTTGGCACTTAGAACCTTTTTATTTCCTTTCTTCAATGGTGTTATGTGGGTCGATCAACTATTTTATGTCCCTAGTTGCCATGGTGACGTCACTAGAGTCACCGAGTAAAATTGTGATTTTCTTGGATATAGTCCGCCATATGTTAAGATTTTTTACCGTTATAAGTCTTTCTTTATGGCGCATCTTCTGACCATAAAACGGGACCTAAATTACAACCTTTTTCGAAGCAACTCTCACAGTTGTCCCCTGACTTACGGGACAGAATAACAACACAAAATAGTTTATTGGCCCATGTATTTTTTTAAAATGTGTCTTCTGGTGATCGTTAACAATATGTGTGTTTGTCTGTCTGTAGGTGATCGGCAAGCAGATGAACTCTCTCTCCATGCTATCGGCCGTGTACAGCCAGTCGCAGGGGCAGCCCGTGGCCCAGGCGCAGCCCGGACAGGCGCCGCCGGTTAGTGCACTAAGGCCCTGCGCAGACGACAGACTATCCGCGACGGACTTTTTAGTCTGTGAAAATTATATGTAAAAAAATATATGCAGTAATGCACACGCAAAAAGTCCGGAGCACAATGCATACAATCCACGCAGACTTTTTATGCGCCGCAGACTCGATCGCACAAGTCTGTCGTCTGCGCTGCCCCTAAAAACTACACTTTGTTTGGTATTGAGTTTGAGTAATAGCTATGGTTCTTCGCTGGATGTCGTGAAAAGTGACTAAGGTAGTTTAAAATCCCTTTTTTTTATCTATAGTGTTTTGGTGTCGGTTTAGAAAAACACTTCTCCATTTCTTTCCCGGATGTTAAAGGCGACTTTGGTTTAAGATCCATAGTCTTTTAATGTCGTAAATGGCGACTAACTTGGTTTAAAATCTCTAGTCTGATTAAAGTCGCAAACGGCGACTAATTTGGCTTAAAATCCCTAGTCTGCTTAACGTTGTTAAATGCGACTAATTTGGTTTAAGATCCATAGTCTTTTAATGTCGTAAAAGGCGACTAATGTAGTTAAAAATCCCTAGTCATTTTAGTGTCGAAAAGTGGGACTAAAGTGGTTTAAAATCCCTAGTCATTTTAGTGTCGAAAAGTGGGACTAAGTGGTTTAAAATCCCTAGTCATTTTAGTGTCGAAAAGTGGGACTAAAGTGGTATAAAATCCCTAGTCATTTTAGTGTCGTAAAAGGCGACTAATGTAGTCAAAATTCCAGTCATTTTAGTGTCGTAAAAGGCGACTAATGTAGTCAAAATTCCAGTCATTTTAGTGTCGTAAAAGGCGACTAATGTAGTTAAAATACCCAGTCATTTTAGTGTTGTAAAAGGCGACTAATGTAGTTAAAATTCCCAGTCATTTTAGTGTCGTAAAAGGCGACTACTGTACATAGTTTAAAATTCCTAGTCAATTTACTGTCGAAAAGGGGGATCCCTAGTCTTTTTAGGGTCTTAAAAGGCGACTAATTTGGATTAAAATTCCTAGTCTGTTTAATATCGTATGTATGTTACTTATTTTTTTGTGCCAATGTACGCAGATGGGTGCTCTGCCAGTCGGCCGCCACGACTGGGACGCGCTCGTGGCGAACAATCAGCTCATCATCAACACCATCGCGGAGCTCAAGTCAGTATCCCCATCAGACTCAGAATTTCAGAAATAACACTATCTCGACACCCATGGGACTACTTTCACACCCATTGAAACACTCACTTATAATACAGTATTCTTATTGAGCATCAGAAATGGAAAAAATAAGATAAGCTATAGTAACGGTATTTTGGCAAGTATTATTTTTAAACCTAATAATGTTATTAGCGACTTTGCCTACCCCATTTGAGAAATAATGTTCAAAGCCCAAACTTTAACATCAAACAAACTACTTCAACACCTGTCAAACCCCTTTAAACACCCATCAAACTACTGTAACACTTATCAAACTATTTTAACACCCACCAAACTACTTAGACACCCATCAAACTTCTTTGACACTAATCAATCATACTATGGATTATTCGACACAATGCCGTTATTGTTACTTCCTATTCTCGATTCTGCACATAATACTCCACAGCTGTCTTTAAAAATTGCAGAATCCCGAATAGTCTCAAACTATTTTGACACCCGTATTTTGTATTGTATTGTATGACTCTTTATTGTACATAAAAACACTTACATAAAACAATTAACAAGAAAACAGCCTTACGCACAAAGGCGAACTTATCCCCAAGGGGATCTCTTCCAGTTAACCTTCGGGTGATTGACAGGATAGCTTAATTTATTTTCCCTCAGGGGCTTCGTGATCGAGGTGTCCCGTAAGACAGACGGGGTGGCTGCCGCGGGAGGGGGAGGCATCAACCCGCAGTTCCTCGCGGAGATGCGGGAGAGCATCACTAAGGTCCAGCAGAGTGTCAACGGAGTAGCTCAGAGGTGAGGGTTTTGACTTTTTTTTAACCACTTTTAACACAGTTTTTTTAGGCTAAGATCCGTGGTACAGTATTCCCAAGAAAATAAGTCATATCGGCTGTTACCGTCTGCGCCGAGAAGCGCAGAACGATATCCGAGAGTAGCCGAACGAGTAATTTATCTATATTGAACTTTATTTACAAACGCTCTGGGCACAATTTTGCTTGCTATGCACACGCTGTTTTCGGCTACTCGACGCATTTGGCGCTGGGGTGCTAGACATCTGTCAAAGGTCATCTGTCTGAGACTTCAATCAATAACCAATCACAACGCAAATGTTCAGCGCGCGAAAAAATCTCTTTTATCATTGGTAGATCGAAGTTTCCCGCGTCACAAAACTGGTCTATAGCGCAGGTACATCCTGAAGCATTCTTAGTTCGGTAATACTGTAACCCAGAGCGGTAAGAGATCCAATCCTAATGCCCTGTTTTTTTCTTAATTTCCGGCGAAATCGAATTTGATATTTGGGTAGTTCTTCTTTTAGGCTAAAAAAATTTAGAATTCAGAGTTTGCAATTTACAATCCAGAATTTAGAATTCAGAATTAACAATTTACAATCCAGAATTTAGAATTCAGAATTAACAATTTACAATCCAGAATTTAGAATTCAGAGTTTTAAATTCAGAATTTACAATTTACAGTTTACAATTTAGAATTCAGAATTTAGAAGTCAGAATTCAGAATTCAGAATTTAGAATTCAGAATGTAAAATTTACAATTCACAATTTAAAATGATATCCCTCTGTCCGCAGGCTGACGACGCCCCAGAACCCGGGCATGGCCCCGCAGGTGTCGTGCCCCGACCCCGGCTGCGTGGGGCTGACGACGCTGCTGGTGGTGGTGGCGACGCAGCTCGCTGTCATGCTGCTGTACAACGTATACAAGTAAGTCGGACTTCGCTGCAAATGGAGACGTAGAAAAAGCGATTTTCGAAATATCGGAAATGACAGAGAAAGGGCAAAATGCCAATACATTTTTTTCTGTATTTAGATTTCAGGATTTTTAACTTTTGAGATCTATGTCTACTGACCTTATGATCGCTATAAGAGTTATTGGGTTATGAATTTTTGCTTGCTGCCTATTTTTATTCTTGTTTTATCTTTTTATTATACTTTCTATAATAGTCAGGTTCTGCCTATGCATCGTTTCCATCTGATTACCCTGAAAATGCTAAACGTGGCACTGGATTTTTGAATTCATGTGCTCTGCCTACCCCTCTTGGGAATACAGGCGTGAGAATATGTATGTATGTATGTATGTATGTATGTATGATTTTTTACTTTTTAAAACAGTTCAGTTGATTTTTTGTGCAGTGAAATTTTTACTAACGTTTTACAGTGATTAGAAAATACATAGGGTGACGGCACCAGTTATGGACGGTTTAAGTTGACAAGCACCAGTGATGGACACTTCATTCATAATTTAAAGACCATAGAGTTGTGAATTGATTGTTGTAAAACAAATGACTTTTCCGTAGTGGGTAGTAAATAAGAGTCATTGTCCATTACTGGTTCTATGTCCATTACCGGTGCGGTCACCCTATACCCTGTTTTTGGTTTGACTGTCTCGTAAAAAGAACCAACCAACCGTTAGCACAGCGAAGCGCGAGTCGAGTCGCAAGCGAGATAGACTACACCTGTCACTGTTTTTAGAAACATCAGAATGTGACAGGTCTCTCGCCAAGTCGCTTTTAGTATGTACATATTTATTTCAATTCCTCTAATCAAAACTTTTTCTTTTCCAGAGAAAGAAAAGAAGCACAAGCAAAGAAATTCTTCTGAGGCGCCAATGCCTCTCTGTTTCCCAACTACCCTCATTGACTCACAAACACACAAACACTCAGCCTCCATTGGACGACTATGGGCCTTAACTTAGTGTTCTTTCTACAATTATAGGTTACTAGCTTTCCGCCCGCGGCTCCGCCCGCGTGGAACTCGGTTATATTGCGGTATAAAGCACAAGTATAAGAAAACTTCTCGTTTCAAACGACACACGGCGCCATCGATCTATCATCTATCGATCGGTTATCGATTGATATCGATCAATCATCGATCGATATCGATCTATCAAGCAAACTATATTTTTGTTTTCCCTCGGGAACATCAAATTTTTCCGGGATAAAAAGTAGCCTATGTCACTCTCCGTGCCCTAAACTATCTCTACCTAAAAAATCACGTCAATCCATCGCTCCGTTTAGCCGTGAAAGACGGACAAACAAACAAACAAACAAACAAACAAACAAACAAACAAACAAACACACTTTCACATTTATATATTGGTACGGATAGTCCCAGAATTCTAACTTGGGAAGATTTTAAGTAATCTACCTATTACTTAAAATCTTGCCATGTAAGAGGCCGGGACCGTACAATGGAACGTCATGTCGTTTAGTGGTTGACAGTGTTCGATACGCCATTGGTAATAATAAAGACTTGTTTTTTTTTTTAACTCGGATACTAAAATTGTGTTACCTGTGTTGCCCGATTTAAGCAAATAAATACTAATAGTGATGTTCCACTACATTGGAAGTTAACGGTAAATAAGATAATCTATGAACGTTTAAATTTGGTTGACAACTTTTTTTTAGAACACACCAATAATGTGGTGACTTTAGTATCCGAGCTAAAAATAGGCTAATATCTTAGAAGTTACATGAAAGTGTTTCACTAATTTTCAGAGATTAAATAGACATTAGTTTTCCTAATACTCTACCTACAAGTTACAGTTATTTTGTTGTATCTGTGTACACTCACTACTTACTATAACTATAACATGGTTATTTCCTTCTACATGTACTTCTAAAGTGAAATTGTAATATTAAGTCACAAATATCTGAAACACTGGCCGGAAAATATTCTACCAATATAAGATAACTTTTTTTTTAATTAAAAAGTCACTCGATTTTATTTTTCTGTTTCTCAAATTTCGGGCCGCTGTATCTAGGATCAAAATTAGACAGTTAGGATATCAGTATTAAATGGGACGTTCCGAAAATTTAAGATAGAGGGTGCTTGGGAACAGTACGGCCCGTCGCTTGTCTGTGGTATGACAGATGTCAAGTTTGACAGGTGTCAAGTTTGACAGGTGTCAAGTTTGACAGCTGTCATAGCGCAGACAACCGGGCGGGATAGAAGTTCTTTTTTTACCGTGAAAAGGAGTATTTAAGGAATAAATAATTTGTAAATAATATTTATATTTTTTTCGTCCTTTTTTTTGTTTATGCCTGGAACTACTTTTTTTTGAAAATTTTATTGAATGACAGGTCTGGAACGTGGTTGTAATGTTTTTTTTTTTATGAATTGATGAAGACTTCGCATTTATGTACTTGGTTGTAGACGTTGGTTCGCTTGAGATCCCACTGATTCTCTCGAAAGATAACTCGAACGAAAATATTAGTTCCTTTGAGGTACTACTTGTTCCTTTAAGGTACTAGTGGTTCCCTCGTGGTACCAGTGGTTCCCTTAAGGCACCACTACCCTTTCGTCTGTGTTTGATAAGGATCCTAAATCGCAAAAATACGAAAAAGTCGTATGATACATCCTTATCAAACACAGACGAGGGGTTAAGGTACCAGTGGTTCCTTTAAAGTACTAGTGGTTCCCCTAAGGAACTAATGGTTCCCTTGGGGTACTAGTGGTTCCCTCGAGGTACTAGTGGTTCCCTTAAGGTCCAAGTGGTTCCATTTAGGTACTTACGCATACTTACGTCGATTCTTTCGAGATGTCAGTGGTTTCTTCAAAATGTGTTTATGAGCTATTAATACTATTAGTACTAGTATTTGGTTGTTTCAAAATCTTAGCAGACGCGGTGACTTCTCATATCGAATTTAAGAAGAGTTTTCATAAAAATACGCATCGTTTATTGTTCAACAATGAAGTGTGCCAAATGATATTTGTTTTTATTTCTAAACACCCATTCTATTTTAGAATAACACCTCCATTTCTTCCGTGGATGTCGTAAGAGACGACTTAGGTTAAGGTATATTTTAGGCGACAGGCTACCAACCTGTCACTATTATAAATGCCGAATCAAAATCTAAAAAAAATATGCTAGAAGTGGCCTCGAAACGTGAAATAGTCTAGGTTTTGTCTATGTAGCGTTTTGTACGCTCTGCCTACCCCATTATGGAATACAGGTGTGATGTATGTATGTATTCTTCGACAGATTTGTACATATACAGGATGGCCCAGGGCTCCAAAGAGGGGAAGTATCTGTAATAGAGTCTGGCTAACCAAAGCGTGACCTGAGAAAACGCGGCAAATTTAAAAAACATTTATATGGTATTACTAACTATAGTAGCACGACACTGACACAACGTTTGACGTATAGCACCCCATTCACGATAGCTCCGGGATGTGGGCGGGACCCACATCCAAATGGAGCGACGCCGGTAGCACTGGATTTGCCCATTGACTGGCGTCGCTCCGGCTCTTCAGTTCTCAACAGTATTGCCAACGCAATGCTAAAATTATGCCTAAAATATGTTAATTGTCGTAAAATAATGCTAGAAAATATGCAAAAAAAATTTAAATGTCAAATTAAATAGAACGTCATTTAATTTCATAATACTTAATGCTTATTTATAAGAGGAGTCAAAGAATGCGATTGGTGTAGGAAGGCACCGAGGGCGTTTTTTGACTTCCTTATACAACAATGCAAACAGTATTTTTTTACGACTAGATATGAAATAAAATATAAAGTTAAACAAAGGCAAGATAAAGAGTGCCTAATAAAAAGGGAAACATGAAAATGACAAAACGTGTCTATGGTAAACTTTGTTTTTATTGTCGTTTCTAATTAAACGTCATTTAAAGTAAGTTCATGGTTAAATATTTACCTAATGATTTTATGCCAAAAAGTATGCTAGATGCAAAACAACAAATAAATATGCCAAATTTTGCGTAACTTGCTAAATTGGCAACACTGACGAACGAACTGACGGCTTGGACGTGGGATCCGGCATTCACGGTGAGTTCGCGCCAAAAATATCGTGCGCGGACGTGGGTTCGAACTCTGGAGCGACGATTCGCCATTGACGATCAAATTGGACCAGGTTAAAGGATCCGACCACATCCCGGAGCTATCGTGAATGGGGTGCATATCTTTGTCAGATTAATAATGTTCCCATATAAAACTTTTTAGAAAAATCCCAGGTCACGCTTTGGTTAGCCAGACTTTATTGTAGATGGAACATTTTACCGAAATAAGACAATAATAAATTTTAAAGTAAGTGATGTATCTTCCACATATATCCACATACCACATCTTCATTAACGTTTTATTGTTATTCCACAAAAACAAAACAATTAAGAAGAAATAATAATAATAAATATAACTAACTTAAAAACTAAACTAAATTTAAAAAAGGGCACCCCCGAGGCATGTGGTCCCAAAGACGCTGGCAGCGTTTCCTCGCTGTATCGCAATGCTGATGCGTTGAGCGAGGAAACTGCCAGCTCTTCGGTCTCCAGTTGTATCAGCCAGGCGCTTGGAGAGCTCTTTTAAAAGATTGGTGGCGCAGGGACCCCACGGGCTTAAAGTCTCGACCCCGAATGGTACGAAAACGTATTCAGGGCCGAGACCTCGGTATTTTGCGCTCTTTAATCTTTCGGCCGCTTCAGCTGCCGCTCCTGCTTCTGTAGAAGTACCGTGGAGGTGGGACGGTGCCAGTGTATCGACACAGGTTGCATCCCACACCAACACTCGTCCCTGCTTCCACGGAATTAATGACATTCCATCCGGTCTCTTGCCATCATCTCTGATTATACCTGACGGTTCTAGAACCGCAGGCATGTTGATGGTGGCAAGAGAGCGACGGATAATGTCATTTAGAGCGGCATGTCTGGAAAAGCGGCCAGCGCTCTTCTGACAAGAAAGCCCGTGGTGTCCCAGCGCATCAACATGGCTACCGCAAGGGCATCTGTGCGGTATACAAACAGGAACTCCAAGTCGCAGGCAGGTGGCAACCCTTAGATTTAAATACAAGTAAGATAAAGACACCGGTAATGGACAATGACTCTTATTTACTACCCACTAAGGAAAAGTCATTTGTTTTACAACAATCAATTCACAACCCTATGGTCTTTAAATTGTGAATGAAGTGTCCATGGTGCTTGTCAGCTTAAACCGTCCATAACTGGTGCCGTTACCTTACATAATAACACTAGAAACTTCGCTAGCGCGATGTGGAACACTGACAGTTGACGTTTGTTGAAGTTCTACTGAGCAATAGATGGCGCTGTGATCTGTACATTTGCGTTATCTGGTTCTCGCGGTAGTATTATTCCTCTCAAATGGGTAGTACGGGTGGTCCAACCATTTTAACTGCGGTATGGTTCTAAAACGGCGGTCGTAGCCCCGTAGAAGGATCTTGTCACTCTCGCTCAGGGTGAAGTCGAATACATCCAGATTCTGTTCGATGCGTGTCTTCGTTACTGACTTGGGGATCGGCACGACGCCCAATTCCACCTGAAATTATGAAAATAGGTAAAAAGGTTTGGGTATTTTGTGGATGTGGGCGGTGGCCCATAGAAAGAAAGAAAGAAAGAAAAACTTTATTGACACAAGGACAGAGCGAATGACTTAAAAAGTTAACTTAGAGCTCGTTCCCACGATCTTGGGCGTCGGTCGGCCCGATTTCAAATCGGGTGTCGAAGCCGCAGTACATTTTATATAGAGCTGTTCACAAACGCTCGACAATCGATCCGACATAAAATGTCGGGCGTTCAGCGAGCCCGCACGCCGGTAAAAAATCGTGCCGGGCGCGCTGTTCACATCAAATCGGATGTCGGGCCGACCCCGCTCGCGCCTCACCCCCTGTAACTCCCGCGCGTCGCGTTCGCGCATTCACATTGTCGTGGCCGGCAGCCGACTGGTGTGAATAGTGGCCCCGACACCGATTAAAAATCGGGCCAACAGCCGGCCAGTGTGAACAGAGGCGCCGAGACCCGATTAAAAATCGTGCGGGCGCCCGACGCGGTGGGAACGAGCTCTTAGATCTCTTAGAGCTCGTTCCCACAATTTCGGGCGTCGGGCGCGGGAGGTACACGGGGTGAGGTGCAAGCGGGGTCGGCCCGACATCCGATTTGATGTGAACGGCGCGTCCGGCACGATTTTTTACCGGCAAGCAGGCTGACAAAACGCCCGACGTTTTATGTCGGATCCGATTGTCGAACGAGTCTGGACTGCTTCATATAAAATGTTCTGCCACTACGACCCCGATAAAAAATCGGGCCGACACCAGACATGGTGAGAACGAGCTCTTAAGCCAAGGATACACTAGGGGACAAAAGTCCCGCGACACGTGTCCCCAGCAACGTCGGGAGAAGTAGCGCGACGTTTGCCGGACTTCGCTCGACATGTCTGGCAACATAAGATGTAAGTGGATATAAGTCCCGCGATATCGCCAGATATGTCAGGCGAAATCAGCCGGCTTCGCTTGATATGTCGCCGACAAGATGTGCATTTGTCCCCTAGTGTATCCTTGGATTTAATTTATACTCACCAGGTATCGCAACACGACTTGCGGCACGGTCTTGTTATACTTGGTTGCCATGGCGACGAGCTCAGGGTCATCCACCCGGGGTGGGGGTGCGTTCGGCTTGGCCTTGCTCGGGAAGAGAGACCCGAAGGGTGAATACCCCATCACTGTGATGTTGTGCTCTCGGCAGTAGGAAAGGAGAGAAGGCTGCTGTAGGTTCAGATTGATCTGAAAAAGGTCTTTAGATCAGAGTGTAGTCTGTGGCTGGGCGCAGGCACGAAGGAAGGTCCCCTCCTGGACAAAAGTCATGTTTAGGCATAAAAACATTTGCTGTCTCTCTCTACCTTTATCTGTTTATTGAGTGGCCCGAGCGTACATATTTCGTCGAACGCCGCTGACTCTTACTGAGTAGCTGAGTCTCAAGACCGACATAATACTATTACTATTTTAAAATCACAAAGACCTTGTGAGACTTCTTTACATAAGTAGTATGTACATACCTATCATGTGCTTCAATGAACTTTCTACTAATCTAAAAGTCAAGACTTTCTCAAAATAAAAAAAAAACTTAAAAAAAGAGAAGGCTTGATCGTTTCCCACGCCGACAACTTCACACCCAACATTTTCTTTGGAATGTTCTGTAGACATCCTCAAAGTTCCTGATGGTTTTCTCAAATCTTCAGTTCCTTACCTCCACCTGCAGCACAGCGGGTGTGGGCAGACCGTACTCCCGGATCCTATCCATCATGAGCTCGTTGAAGTTGGAGACGCCGATGGAGCGCGCCAGGCCGAGCTGCTGCGCGTCCACCATGCCGCGCCAGGTATCGATATAGTCTGTGTAGTCGTAGGTCAGGTTTGCCTGGAAACGATCGCATTGGTTAGAAACGGGGGTTGGCATTAGAAATTCGGATCACGATTTAGGGGTTTTGGGTGTTGGACAGAATAACATCCTGTGTGGTGTCGAGATATAATAACACTTCTCGTTCTTCGTTTAGGTGTGCTTTTGGCGATAGATTAGCATCATATCACTATTGTACAGTCAGCTGCAGAGAAAAGTAACCCCCCGTCCATACAATGTTTCATTGCTAGGGGGTTACCTTTATCTGCAGCTGTCCGTACCTATTAATTTAGAACCTAACAATTATGTTAGAAGTTAGTCAACTATATTTATTAAGTATACAAACAAATTACAATTATTGAATTATACAGAAAACACATTAAAAAATATATTCTAAAACTAAACCTAAACTTTACTATATGTACAAATGTCTCCCAAATCACCCCCACGTGTGTTAGAAGTGGCTGCAATGTGTGGAATTATCATGGTTTTGTTTTTGAAACGTTTCGTATGCTCTGCCTACCACATTTGAGAATACAGGTATGTACTGAGTCGTTTACCTTTTAATTTGACTACCATGTTCTTTACTTTTGCTGCGGTACCTCACCGCATACTGATTATTATCTCAGGGTAGTTACCAATTATTGGAGTGTAGTGTCAGGATAGAACTTGTGGTGACACTTTTCCATTTCTTCCGTGGTTGTCGTAAGAGGCTACTTAGTAAATAGGTTTCAGGTATGTTTTACTACATTATACTTTTATACTACATCTTCCATCAGTTTCAAAACCTAAAACTATGCTAGAAGTGGCTGCAAAGCGTAATATAGTCGTAATCATGGTTATGTCTACGTCACGTTTCGTATGCTGTGCCTACTCCAGTTGGGTACACGGGCGTGATTATACCTATGTATATATTGGGCCCTGATACATACAGACTATCCGCGACGGACTCTTTAGTCTGTGAAAATAGAACCTATGGAATTAAATGCTGTAACGTGCACGACGCGCAAAAAGTCCGGCGCACAATGCATACAATCCACGCAGACTTTTTGTGCGCCGCAGACTCTGTCGTCTGCGCTGCCCCTTGGTGTAAAACTTACAAATTGTCCGACCGGCCAGTGCACGAGGTACAAGTCAACGTAGTCGAGCCCGAGCCGCGCCAGCGACGCGCGCAGCGCCGGCTCCACCGCCTCCCGCGCGTGCGCGTCGTTCCACAGCTGGGGACAACCATCAAATAAGCTTGCCAACAAAAAAAAAACGATACAAGCTTTTTTGCCAACTGTACTTCATTGTCATCCACCCTAGATCATGTGCACCAGATTTCAAGTCAATCAGACCAACCGTTGAAGAGTTCCCGCCATCGGAGACAGTCCCGGCTGGGCCACCAGAAGTCCACTAACGGAATATTGTATTGTCATCCAAGTTACGTAAGTATAGTTGAGTTCATAAATATATGAGCAGACAACTGCCAAATATGTAAACTTTTGCAGCTTATTGTCAATGTCATAATAAAGGCCTACAGATATTTTTGAACCCTCAGTTTTGCTCATATATTAATGAACTCGACTGTATACCAAGTTTCAGCTTAATCGGTCTATTGGAAATGGTTCAAATATTCCTTGATGCAAGATTTGTAAACATACAAACATACAAAAGTGAAGTTAAATATTATGTAAGCTTGTAAAAATCAACGCTGTGTTGCAATACTTGCAATCAGGTAAAACTAAGGCTTCCTGTCCACTAAAGCGGAGCGAGACAGCGGGGCGATGAGCGAGATAAAAATCCACCAATATAAATGCATAAAATATCCGCTTCAAATCCCCCCCCCAATCAACCCCCACTCAAAACTAAATCCTGGCTACGCCCGTGGCCCGGGATACGGTTTGCTCCATCTCGACTGACTGGGTAGTTCCCATTGTCCAACCTATCCCACCTACTTAGAATTTCAGGTGGGATAGTTTAGACAATGGGGACTACGCGGCTGACTCCGACTGGAGGTTACCATGGAGTGATAGACACGTGACTAATGAGGATACCTTGGTGGTGATGAAGAGCTGGTCCCTGGGCACCGACTGGCGCGCCAGCGCGCGGCCGACCTGGCCCTCCACCATGTAGCGAGAGGCCGTGTCCACGTGCCGGTACCCCGCGGATATAGCCCAGGACACGGCTTGCTCCACCTCGGACGACTCCGGCTGGTGATTACTCTGGAGATATACATACATGAGATCATCATACGTATGACTGACTGCTGTGTGTGACCACGGTGCCCACCACACCACATACCTATTTACAAATGGAAAAGGAAAGCTATTTTATAAACAGTTTGTAGCAATCCTAGTGCCACCTATCGTTCTAGATATAACTACATAGATACTACCTCTTCCATCTGTTTTCAAACCTAAAATGATGCTAAAAGTGGCTGCGAAGCGTGAAATACTCATCATAGTGGTTTTGTCTCTTCCTACGCCGTTTTGGAACAGACAATAGAACATGGGGGTGATTGGCACATCATCAGTGCCATGTGTGCGCGGATACGTTGCGACGAGATTGACAAGCTGTCATTCTGGTGCCGCTGGTCGTGCGACTATGATGGTTGTCGTCTGTTATTGTTGAGATGATTTAAGTTGAATTTTGAGGAATCCCCTTCATTATGTATGTTTGTATGTTTGTATTGGTTGCTACGAATGAGAAGGATTACCGCATAGGCGTGTCCCAGCCAGGTGCCGAGCGCGAGCGCGGGCATGCGCCGCCCGTCGCGCAGCGCCACCAGCGGCGCCGGCGCCGGCTGCGCGCGCTGCGAACAAACACTTCAACTTTAGTGGTTTGGACGACACACACTGCCTTTTATGGTAGGAAGGAGACAAGATGTTATACATATACGTAACATGTAGTTTGCTTCATCTTTTTTAATAAGTGGTGAATACCAACATGTAGGTACATTTTTTGTGAGTTTTGGACATTTTAACGGAAATAAAGTGATAATACTAAACATCTACATACCTACACTTTAATGAAATATTAACACCCAAAGTTTCAGGTTGCCACCAAAACTGAAATCACGCCACCATAACTGGAAACCCCTTGCTATTTGTATGGAAAACAAACTTTTCTAAAATAACTAAAAAATACTCATCAAGACAAAACAAACGAGCCAGAACTTGATGGTGTTGAGTTATTTCATTGTAGAGTTCCTATTTCCTCGCTGTATCGCAATGTGAAGCTGAAGAAGCTGCCAGCTCTTCGTTCCCCGACTGCATGAGCAAGACACTAATATTTTATTATTAAGACTACCATTTTAAAGGCAAGATTCAAGTAAATGATCCAACTTACGAGCACAACAGCGAACGCCAATAAAAACAAAATGTTTAAAAACATTACGACGATATCCGAAGCGGGCGCGCCGGGCACTGACGAGCGACGGTAAAACAAATGTCTACTCTACCAACCGTGCGACTTGATAAACTACAAACTTGACCTTTACTGCCTTATCTAAAACATTAGTAGTTCTTTGATGTTTGAATGTTAAGAGCAATAAAAACATTTGTGCTTTGAACCTTGTATACCTACTCACTTGGAAGCTAGTGGTGTCGAGTTAAGAATAACCACCTCTCCGTTTCTTCCTTGGATGTTGTAAGAGATGACTAAGGAACTAGGTTAAGGAGTGTTTTAGACGATGTGCTAGTAACCCGTCTCTATTAAACTTTTTTTACGAACAAAGGGTGCAAAATGTTGTTGATGGTTTGTAAACCAACATTAAACAATAAAATGCGGTATACTATTCGGCATACAACTTGGCACGATTTTAAAGAGAAAGAGAGAGAGAGAGAGAGAGAATAAATTCACACATCGCTTTTACCCGGAAAATCGCTTCGCGAACTCTCTCTCGCAAATCGTGCAAGTTGAAAGCCGAATAGTAAGATAAAAGTACCCAATGCTCGACGCCTCAACGCCCAGTAGACGACACCCATCTGTCACCTGTCTTACTATGACATAAGGTTGCAAGTGCCAAGAATTGGGTCAGTGTCGAGCACGGGGACGTTTACCTTATATCATTATTTGTTTTATCTGAGATTAATATATGTAGACCATAGGAACGATCGCGTAGATGACAACCAACCTTCGAAGAATCGTTTACCAGCCAAAACTAACAACAACACGATTGTTTTAATTTTCGGTTGACCTTTTTCCAACAATGGCCTTTCCTCTATTATTCTGTTTTATAATAAACAGGGTGTGAGCACACGTTATTGTGACGGAGGTGAGAGTCGGTCAGTCGTTCCGGAGCTACGGGCCACAACGGCTTCAAGATGAAGCTTGTGATCTTATTTGTGGTGGCTGCTTTTCAACTGGTAAGTTTAACCTTTGCACTTTTTCCCATCCTAGGAAATACTTTACGTATACGCCCGGGCATGGGGAGTGCCCGGGGTTATGTGGGACTCTTTCCCCCGTCCTCTTCCCGAGTGGAAGGGGAGAACGTACCCACTAAAACCTCTCCGGTGTTGTCGGCTTGCCGGGTTGGGAGACGCCATGGGGTACCGAAGATTCTACCAATGACGCCTCCTCACTTTTTTCCAACCTAAAAGGGCAGTGTACACTTGACTTTAAAAAAATACGTCGATTGTTGAAGCCGTTGCCCGGCAAGTGCTTGATTGGCGGCATGCCGGCTCCCGGTTGTCAGAATTAGGGTTGTAACGGAACTTCGCTTCAGCCTTCATTACTAAAGCAGATACGCAAGGAATCGTGCCTCCACCTCCATGTAATTTTTGCGGAGGTTTATTTACATGAGTGAACAGATAGTTAAGATGGTATAGATAGACCGTGACTCTATACGGTGACAAAGCGGTAAACCGATTTGTTTGTCAAATATAATTTGGCTCGTCTTAATTTTGATGACTAAGTATTGAAGGTAATCTTGCTTCACCTATAAGTGGACTCTTAGTAGTTTTAATAAATCATAAATTACTAGTTTTTCCACATCTGCTTTGACCTCCGCCTCCGCATATAGGGAGGCGACAACCCAAGTCAGAATAATTCGAAATGGCATGAGGCCGGATCCCGGTAAAAGCGGTTAAGATTTTCTTAAACATCATCAAACGGATAACACTATACTCAGCTTGGTCAATCTTACAAGATAATATTATATTCATATTAATGTTCATGTTTACAGTCGACTCATGTTAAGAATATACCTATGTGAGTGTGTGTTTTGTGTATGTGTGTGTAAATTAAAGTTTAAATGTATCAATAATTTAATATCTTCATTAGTAAATGATTTTAACCATTCCTTTTGTATGTATGATGGGTGTTGTTGCAGTGCGCGGTGCGGGCGTGGCCGGCGGCGCGGCGGCGCGCGCGCACGCGGATGCCGTTCATCGTGAGGCCGCTCGGGCCCGCCACCTCACCGGTAACCAACACCACACAGAGAACACTTAAGAGGATAGGAGTCGCGCCACTTCTCCATACAAACGTAGTCCCCTGTTTTCTCCGTTAATATTGACATTAGAGCAAATTTTTTTTTTCATTAAATTTGTATCTGTTGTGGCTATGCCCCTACGATTTGCTTTTATCGATTTTCTAATTTTTTAATTTATTTTATTTTATTTTCATTTAGAATATCGATAAAAGCTAATCGTAGGGGCATAGCCACAACAGATACAAATTTAATGAAAAAAAAATTGCTCTAATGTCATTATTCACGGAGAAAACAGGGGGCTACGTTTGTATGGAGAAGTTGTGCGACTCCTATCCTCTTAAGGCCCTTCTAAACGGGCAATATTTTTCTGCAATTTGTAGCCAGCAACTATTGCTAGCTTGCTCTTACTTCATACACTAAAGCAAGATGCACATAGTTGCCCGGCCCCAAATTGCAGTAAAATATAGCCCGTTTAGAAGGGCCTTTATTTAGACATACACATAAAGGCGCTGCGCAGTTGACAGACTATCCGTGACGAAATTTTAGTCTGTGAAAATGGAACCTGTGCAACGACGCGAAAGTGCGGCGCACAATTCATACAATCCATGCAGACTTTTTATGCCCGCAGACCCGATCGCACAAAAGTGTGCCATCTGCGCCGCACCTAATGCCCAGCGCTGACTGCCGGCATGGCACGGCAGGTCATGGCAAAGGATTTGTTACTGATATAACTATTTTAAATCTTATTACTATGAGTTTAGAACTCATGTTACTTTATTTTGATACAACGATGCCGCGGCATGTCACAGCATGCCGAAGCATTCCACGGGTTATTTTACAGGATGCTGCGGCATAACTTGCCGTGCCGTTCCGTGCCATGCCGGCAGTCAGCGCCGGCCCTAAGTATGCGTAGGATATAGTACCTTAAGAAATAGTAGAAGTATAGTATCTTAAGAAATAATTTCGCGGTCTTTAAATGATACTGAATTAATTATGAATGCATTATGTCAACGCTTAGGATAGATAATCAAAATCATTTAGGTATCTAATTTCGCCGTATCAACGAAGTTTGCTAATTTCTACCATGTATGTAACTTACTTACTATCCTAAAAAATGAAACTTATCAATTTTTATCTTTCAAGCGTCGCGTCGATGTCAGAATGTCAGTTTATAATGTGAGTGGCAGATTACGTGCATCCACAATCTGACGCTCTCGAGAGATTTGCCCCCTATACTCAGCGGTACGATTGAAAGTGTACGATTAGAGTAATGCGTTTGTATAAATAGTTAAACATCTTCATTTTTAATTTTAGATGTTCGTTGAGTGAGTTACATTGAATATGTATCATATAAATAAGATGCTGAAGATTTTTTATGAAATGCATTTGAATCTGTGGTTTTGTTAATTACTAACTGAAGCTGTATTAAGTTATCAGTACATATTATACTAGCTTTCCGCCCGCGACTTCGTTCGCGTAAATTTCGGATTTTGGGGTCGTAGGTTTCTGAGCCTATTCATAACAAACAAACAAAGTTTTCCTCTTCATAATATAAGTGTAGATGTAGATCCTCTTTTTTTCAAAATAAAATTTAGCCTATGTTACTCGTGGATAATGTGGCTTTCGAATGGTGCAAGAATTTTTGAAAACGGTCCAGTAGTTTCTGAGCCTATTCATTACAACCAAAGAAACAAACATACAAACAAACAAACAAACAAAGTTTTCCTCTTTATAATATTAGTGTAGAAAACAAAGTCGCGGTCGCTGTCTGTCCGTCTGTATGTTTGCTTCAATCTTTAAAACTACGCAACGGATTTTAATGCGGTTTCTTTTAATAGATAGAGTGATTCTCGAGGATGGTTTATATGTTGTTAAAAGCCAGCAGCGCTATTGTCTAACGCATCAAAAATCTAAATCGTGTTTAATTTGGCAGATGAAATCAACAATCACTTCGAAATTGATACATGTCATCTCAAAACGAACTGACACTGAAATTGTAAAATTAAACACGATTTAGATTTTTGGTAAGTTAGACAATATTGCGACAGGTCGCTCTAAAATGATGTATGTTCCCAGTCCCAGTGCAATCAAAGAATCGGAGCTTGGCGATTGCCGACCAACCTGCCTTTCCTCGCCCTGCCTGTCGACCTACAAAAGACCACGGCGGTGAGTTTTAGACTTTACATTAACCTATAGATATCTCACATGATCAAACACCGAAACTACCTAGTTTAAATTTGAAAGCCTTGCCAATTTTAGTGGAGAGAATTTTGTCTCCGTGGACCTTGTATCGCATATATTAATTAGTCCTCATGTATTATGAAGATAGTGCTGTAGTTGTATCAAGTGTAACAAAAATACTTCAGTTACGTCTTAGATTGTGCACAATCGTAGTAGGCAAAGGGAATACTCGTGTAACATTAAGAGCCATTAGTTGATAGTGGTACATTTAGATTTGATAGTAAATGTAGTTAGTGCGGTTTATGATTTTTGGATCAAAAAATATAGCGGGACCATTTAGTTCAAATGATATATTCCCAAACTAAACACTGTGGACTACGCAACAGATGACTAAACCTACTTATAATTACGTAGATAAAAATAATTAAGAAAAAACTGTCGGAAAACTAAACTACATGCAAGTGTATCGAAAGTTGTGTCATACACCAGAATGCGTCCGTGCTTCCCACCCAGTTAAATTCCATCATCTCTGATAAATAAATTTATATGGATAAATACGCATGTTTATGTGTAAAGTAAAGAATGAAGGCTCAATAAAACATTCGTATTCATCGAAAAAACATCTGCCCCGTCGTAGGACATCGTGTTTTATTGTCAGATTTTCAAACCACTCATGGATTAAATAAATAAAAAATAAATAAACTTTATTTTCCTTTTCAAAGCTCCATAATACAGAAATAGGTTGAGACTCCTATTAAGTTAGAAACTTGTGTCAGGAGGCCTTGATCTTTTTAACACTTGGTAGTTACAATTGATCAGTGATTGGACCATTCATGGATTGTAATAAAGTGATCGCCATCGCTGCGTCTGAAAAGATCATTGTATCATTTAAATTTCATCGCAATTCCAATTTTTAAACAAGCATCCCGTCAGCAAAACATTCGAGGTATCGAACGATTCGAACATTAAATTCGGGGTAACTGAGCACACATACCAATTTATAGCTTTCTACATTGAAAATTTCGGAATTCGCCACTAATGGGGGGTTTTGAAGAGACAAAAAGTAGCTTGTATTACTCTCATGCCCTAAACTATCTCTACCTAAAAAAAATATCACGTCAATTCATCGCTCCGTTTAGCCGTGAAAGACGGACAAACAAACAAACATACTTTCACATTTATATGTATATTAGTACGGATAAATCTTTCGCGATAGAAATATGAGCATGAAGCAGGAAGCTATAAATTAAATAGCTCTGGCTCTAATTCTTACACATTAATTTTTCACTTCCCATTTTTTTTTTCATTGGTAGAATCTGTTTAAATTAACGCCAATCCAAAGAAACTGTATCTCACTGCCAAATTCTGACTGCTCACTTGTTCCAATTGTAGCACTATCGCAGTAAAACTGTACAGTAGTTGCAATTGAAATGTATTGGCAGTTAGCGCTTGGCAGTCAGCACCTGTAACATCTGACACAGCCAAGCCGCCTAAACATCTGACACGAGTCTATTACTAGGAGCGATAGTACGTGTCAGATATTTTTGCTCGACTGTGTCAGATAAGCTGGAGGCTGTAGTGACGATGCATTTTTTTCGGACGGCTTAAGAGGATAGGAGTCGCACCACTTCTCCATACAAACGTAGTCCCCTCTTTTCTCCCTGAATAATGACATTAGAGCAAAAATTTTTTTTATTAAATTTGTATCTGTTGTGGCTATATCCCTATAATTTGCTTTTATTGATAATCTAAATAAGATAAATAAAAAAAATTGAATGTCCTTAATCCTCTTATGACGTGTCCATCTGGCCTGTTTGCAGAGGCCGCCGCTGCCAACGCTTGCGCTGGCTATTTATGATGACGCCGAGCCTTTGCGGCTGCCGCGGCTAGTGCACTGCTCCTCTCCCGAACAGGCCACAAAGATGGTACGTAGCTAATAAAACCGTAACTGTCAGATTAGTAAAATGCTCGAATATGGATACTTGGATAGGTCAAAATGTTCTTACTAATTTCTTAAAAGTATCTGTAGTTATTTTTTTGGCAGAAATAGTCGTAACTGACCTGTCGAATGATTTACGCAGTTTAACAGTTTGTTAACTAAAAAAAATGCACCATTTTCATCCTCTTCTTCTCTTGAATTTTTGATGTGTAAGAAAATTATCCTCTTTGGGAATTTTTAATCTAAAATTGTAAAACTAGCCTGCTTAATATTGTTCAAGATACTATTGTCCCTTAAATCTGACGCACTCGATTAGGCAAAACTGTAATGATTTACCCTCTTTAAGTAGACATCTTTTTAAATCGCGTACTAAAACTTATTCAAAAAGTATGTCGGATGACCAACATTAAATTAATTGTTCTTAGATTGCTCGACGAAATAAAAATCGACGAAACAAAAACCGACGGAACAAAACTCGACTCAACAAAAGAGGTAAAAATCGTGTGCCGAGAAACGTGTACGAAGCGTACGCGAGAGATCAGGGCATACCGGAGCACGGCTCGTTGCAAAGGGAAGAGATGGCTCGACATTATCGAAGTCAGTTTATGAACGAGTATTGGACGTCCAAGTCGCGAAGAGTAAGTATTGTAACAGTTTTGATACTTTAAACGCGGAGGTAGTATTGAGGACGAATTAATATATGCGATACTTAGGTTTCAAAAGGTCGTACAAGTTTGAAACTACACACATTAAAGGCAACTTCGAAAGTTCTGGTGACAAATGTATTTTTTATCAATGAAATTTATTCAGTTTTCAGAAGTTTTCAAGAGAGACGATTTATACATAACTTCACTTTGCTATCTCTGATTTCTAACCCACCGTAGAACCTATTTACAGTGAATGTCATAGTGATATTGCATTGCAAGCTTAGAGGAAGCTTTATCAAGTTTATTGTGACAACATCCTGCGGTGGGTCTGGAGCGATTGGTTCAAGTGTAACAATAACTTTTAATTTCCAGGATAATTCTGATGCAAACGAGAATCCAATCGCGTATGAAGATCAGGTTGAAATGGGGACAGCAACGGACATGGATGAAATGGATTACGATTTCGTTGACAACTCAGCTGGCGGCGGAGGGGGAGAGAAGATGCCTGAGGAAATAAATGTACACATAGCGCCAAAACCTAAAGGCGTAACGCCGAAAGGAAGAATAATAACAAGAATCGTAACAGAAATCGTTACAGAACCTTTTATGGAGTATACGACAGAAAGAAAGAAAGAGGAAGTGTATACTGAAAGCTATAAAGAAAATGAAAAAGAAAGAGACAGAGAAAGAGAAAAAACAAGGAAGCACAATCTAGCATCGTCAAAGTTGGATGTAGCGTTAGCACTCAGTAAATATGATCAGAAATTTGCGAAGACAGCGTGGTACAAAGCTGATTTGCAGGCTTTTGGGGACTATGTTGCATCCAGTTTAAGCAAGCTTAGTGAGAAAAGTTTGCTAAGCGCAGAAGACGAGATCCAAGCGGTTCTCTCTAAGTACAGGATGAGGATACTGAAAAGAACTGTTTTCAACGACTTGTTTAGGTAACCTCCCGTGGGTTTTGATGGGTAAATGTGAGGAAATTTGGTCTCATTGCTTGAGCACTATACATGGATTCCGAAAAATTCCAACGAACTTTTTAGAGGATGACAGCACATTCTCATTGACAAATCAGAAATTCAAAGAACATTTACAAAACTGACCACAGCGGACAAAGCGGTGCCCATACGTTAGCCAGTACTCACAGTAAAGCCTACGTGGTCCTATTATTGTTAAGTTTGTTTCCTTAGACCTTAGTCGAATACTCCAATACAAAATTTAATTTTTTTGCGGCTTCTTACTGAGGTTGTTACGCATTTCCAGTTAATCAAAATTTAGTTCTTATAGCGTGGACATAAAACGTCTTTCAGGTTGCTCTTGCCAACTCCGCATCGTTAGGTGTGGGGAGACCTTTAATTTTTTGTTATGTTAGATGGTTTGATGTCGAAGTTAAAAGTGAGTCACTTCTACGTATCTCTTGAGAAGTGAGATAGAACATAAAACTGGCCTGGTTCTTACTCATTCGTTGTAAAATACTGTAATATTACTGGCGTTTGTATATTTACTAGTTTTTCGACCTATGATATTTGTAGTCCTTAATGTTCTACGGAGACTGTTATAAGAATTAGTCATCCATTTTACTTCGCTAGGATAAAAGTGACTAGACAGATTTTGCTTATTTGTAATGGTCGAACAATAATCGAAATTACAGGTGAGTACCTAGTCTTAAAACATTGTTTGTTCTACTTTATCTGTTTCATAAGGATTTCATAATAAATTATTTGTTATGGCATTTTTTCTCTTTAATTCTTTTCCTATTTCAATTTTATCTTTTTGCGTATATTAAATAATTTACTTGCCTACTTAAAATAAGTGGTAATTTTTAATAGGTGCAAATGTAAAATAAATCCATGTGACATAATTTCGTTGGTTATATAATTCTGAACATAAAAAGGTAAGTTATCTCATATATTATTTTATTTACACAAAACGTTATAAACAAAAAACAAGTCATTTGTGCTAAAATCAAGGAAAAAAAGGTTTCGGCACGGGCTATCCGTTTCCCAAAACATCCGTTCCCAAAACACCCGTTCCCATCACCACCTTTTCCCAAATAATTCGTTCACCGATAAAGATTTTACCCAAAAGTTAAGTTGATGCCAACTGTATAAAAAAATATCTGAAATAAAATTCATAGGGCGTAAGTTTACATCTACAATCTACATCTACACTAATATTATAAAGAGGAAAATTTGTTTGCATGTTTGTTTGTAGTATCTAACTATAGTCGCTTTTTCTGTCTGTCGTGTTGTATGCTTAAAGCTAAAGATACTTTAGGCGACATTTGTCGTGCGACATGTCGAGCGATGTAGCACGACGTCGCCGGACATCGCTCGACATGTCGCACGACAAATGTCGCCTAATGTATCTTTTGGCATCCGGTTGATATGAATACCGGATATTTCGACATACTGATGTCATGAGAAACGGATATTTTGGGATTACGGGTGTCATGAGAGACGTATCTTTTGGCATCTGGTTGATATGAACCCGGGTGTTTCGACATAGTGGTGTCGTGAGAAACGGATCTTTTGGCATACTTTTATTTGAAGAAACTGATATTTTGTACCGGGTGTTTTGGGAACGGATGTTTTGGGAAACGGATAGCCCGTGCCGAAACCGAAAAAAAGCCTCTTCCAGTGTCAAATAATGACCGACATTAGGTACCTACGTAACAAGAAACAGGAAAACACTCGAGTATGTCAGATTACATTTCTGACACTAAAGAAAATCTGACATTTAAAGTCAAATCTCTTACCAATTACGTGATAATGTATGTATCGACAGACTAGCTTTCCGCCCGCGACTTCGCTCGCGTAAATTTCGGATTTTGGGGTCGTAGGTTTCCTATTCATTACAAACAAAGTTTTCCTCTTCAGAATATTAGTGTAGATGTAGATATCTAAACCCAAATATTTAACAGAATCCTTTTTTTTTCAAATTTTTGCCTATGTTACTCGTGGATAATGTGGCTTTTGAATGGTGCAAGAATTTTTAAAAACGGTCCAGTAGTTTCTGAGCCTATTCATTACAAACAAACAAACAAAGTTTTCCTCTTTATAATATTAGTGTAGATAAAGTACATGCTTCAAGACGAAAATTTTTAATCATGTTAAAAAAATCTAAATTTGAAGCTCATTTAGTAACATACGGGAGATACTAAAAATAAATAGATAGCAAATTTAATGTTTTTGCCTTACCTGAAATACTAGCAATACTTGTTCTGTCGTTTATAGTAAGCACTTACCAGGCAAAGAAAATCTTTATTACGTTTACTATGACAACGTTTATTATGAGTATGACGTACACAATACTCATACCAAATTAAAAGTGATCTGCACTTTACACAGCACATTCCAAATTTAGCTAAAGCTTTTTATTACTAGCTATGTTAGTTACATGACTTTAACACCATTACGAGGCTTTAGGATTGAAACCACTAAACTTCATAATACCTTGGTTCACAATGCCCCTATTTATCAAATAACCGAAGTCTCATAATACCTAAATGTCAAATCGTCTCATTCTTTTAAAATAATGAACAAGGTAAATTCAATTATTTTATTTTGAGATTTGGGCCACAGGAAAGGAGCAAGCGGCGAGCCAAGAGCTGGCCCATCATCGAAGACACGACGGCAGCAGTCACAGACCTCGGCGACATCGTCAAGATCAACGTCGTCGCCAACGTCAGCGACCTCGAAGACATCAGATACATGGAGAACGTCGGTGATATCAGGGATGTTGATGACAACGCCAGAGTCGATAGAAGGACTACCAGAGGTTTTGACTCCCTGAGAAGATTTAGCGTCAGTGTTTTTTCTAGTAACGAGAAAAACGACATTATTAGCTACGCGGTCAACGTCGATAGTGACAGTGATGACAAAGAGGACACTAACGTTAGAGCCTACGTCCCCAAATTCAAAGGATACAAGTTTCGCGATGACGGTGGCGATCCTAACCCCGAACCGGGTAACACTGAAAGCCCCCCCAATGCCGCTACTGAAGCTAAAGTCACCGAAGCACCTGAAGTTACCACTGCATCTACCAAAGCACCTGACGTCACCAAAGCACCTGACGTCACCAAAGCACCTGACGTCACCAAAGCACCTGACGTCACCAAAGCACCTGTGACGTCACCAAAGCACCTGACGTCACCAATGCACCTGACGACAATAAAGCTGCTGAACCTACGAGCGAACCTGAAGTAACGATCGAACCTGACGTCACAGACTTTGACTCCACCGACCCCACTTATGAGATGTTCATGAATGCCACCGACAGCGGCAGCGATATCGTAATGAGTGACGATAAGGGAGAATGGGATAATAGCAAATCTGTGTTCTACCCCGGCGATGCTGACCGCCACAATGAAGGTATCGCGGGGTGGAAAGCCAATCCAGACGCCATCGGCACTTGGGTGAGATATACTAACTATATTTTAGTCAAATTTAAGAATTATTATAAATTAGAAAATAATTTCGTCTTCGAATAAGTCGCTGTTTACTCGGAAGTAAATTTTTTCATGTGAAAAAAGAGTAAGAGTGACATATTCCAAATTATTCTTGTTTAGTTAAATTGATTCTTAAGTCACTATTTACTCGCCAGAAAACATTTTTTTCGTGTGAAAAAAATAGATAACCGATCTGAGGTGACAGTGACTTATTTGAAGATTATTTTATTCCCGTTTGGTTCAACGACATTTCTAGCCTTTACTCGCGAGGAAAAATCGTACCAATAATGAAGTTTAGCGCGTGAATAAGTCACTGTAACCACCTTTGTTCACATGAAAACTTGACTTACACGCGAGTAAAGAGTGACTTATGCCAAATAATATTCTTTTTTGTTTGAATCGACGCTAATTCTTCTATTTTTTTTCTGCGTTCTTTTTACAGTGGTTTGAATTTTTATTAATATTTAAAGTAACATTTGTGCCTGTATTCACCTGTATTACTTAAGTTGTTTTGTTTGTTAAAATTATTTATGTAGCTTCCTATTTTGTTATTTTTTTTTAAGTAGTCACGTATTATTTCAACACAATCAATATAGTTTTTGTGAATAAATACTAAGTACTGCTACTTACTGCAACTATTAAAGGTCGATTCAAGCAAACGAATATTTCAATCTTTAAATAAATAAGTCACTTTAACCCGCGTCTCTGTGAAAAATAATTTTACTCCCAAGTAAAAGTCATCACGACAAAATGTTACCCTTGTTTGCACCCTGAATAAAAACGCATTAATTCCAGTGGAAATTTTGGGAATGGAGCGAAGTATTTGGCAACAAAACTATTAAAACTACGACGTCCCCCAAGCCGCCGCCCACGTCGTGTAATACTTATAAAACCACGACGAGACCCCCCATAACACGGCAAGGGATGCCCTTCCACGCTTACAAACAGTACGACGTGGAAGATACCCCTTGCGTGGAGTACTACAACCCCGTGTACGACTTGGTCATGTCGCTCTGTGGCCGGGAACTCTCGGACCAGTACGACCCGACCTGCGACGGACGGAACCAGATCATCGGCAAAAACAAGTTCATGAGCAACGATCCTAGTTTTGGTTATTTTTTAAATTGAGCTCCTTTTTTAGAGGTAACTGATTGACACTTTCACAGTCTCACGTAGCACTAGGAAACATTCAGACTCGTCAGATCAGTCGGCTTAGTACAGTCACGGTAAACGTTATAGTGACATCCCATTAATTGTCAAGAGAAATCGTATTGACTTTTTCTTTGAAAAGGTTCTAATGATGGTTCATGTCATGAATTAAAGTCCTTGACCGTACAGAAAGGCGCGAGTAGATATACGCGCGACATAGACTAGGTGTACCTGTCACTGTCTAACTAGAGACGTTAGAAAATGGCAAGTAGTAGGTATATTCCGCGCGGATGTCGCCTCGCGCGTTGCTGTAAGCCTACTAAAATGACAAGGGACTGTGAACGTGTTAAACATTGGCAGACAGACATTCCTTTTGGATAAGTCCGCCTTCGTATTTGTGTTTGCAACGTAAACACGCAAATTTCATGTGTACATACAATAAAGCGATTTCTGCTTACTACTTGTCACTATTATTTTCGACGATGATCTAAAAAAAGGCCAAATTACAAGTAGCCCCAACCGCCGTGCGGATATGACGAGAGAGATGAATGTGAGTGAAGCAAGAGAAGTTACGCCTAAACAGAAGCCAAATAGCGTGCAGAGTACACTCAAGGAAATTGATTACTGTGCCACTTTGTACCTTTTCACAAGAAATGTCACTGTGACATACCATACTTTCTACTAATCAAAGCAATATGAAACTCACTATGAAAAGGTTCAAAGTGGCACAGGTATCAATTTCCTTGACTGTACGCAAAACATTGACAAAACAATGAGTATTTTAGGTCTAATAGCCACTTTTAGCATACTGTTTTTTAGGTTCTAAGTTGCAGGTTGCTAGCCTGTTGCCTGAACTCATGTGACTAGTCACAAACTAGAATGACCACGTGAGACGCGGCGTGCCCACGCTACTGGTAATCCGAGTTTCTATGTACAGGCGAGTTCATTAATATATGAGCAAAACTGAGGGTTCAAAAATATCTGTACACCTTTATGACATTGACAATAAGGTGAAAAAGTTTACATATTGGGCATTTGTCTGCTCATATATTTATGAACTCGACTGTACCTACCATCGCGAACAGGGATTGTTGAGCCACTTACCTACATAATAATATGTTTGTAACTTGGTCGTGTAATACTAATCCAATAGCTAACATCTAGTCGGTCACATCGGTCATTGTTTACACGTCTAAATTGCGAACAGTGGCAAGTGGCTCAACAATCCCGGTTCGTGGCTCTATGTTTGTGTCGTCAACAATAATTACGAAAGAACAACATAGCTCTAGTCTAAAGACTCATAAGCCAGATTCTTATTCCTTAAGTAGTTAATCGGCCTAGGAAGTTAATCAGTGGCCCCGCGATTATTCAAGCAATAACAGGTCCAGTCAACAACTCAGTCTCAGAGGAATAATATCGGAGAAGTTGTAAAAAGTAGGCCCGTTAGGCACAGGTTAGGCCCGTGTGGTGCCGGGTTAGAATAGCACCTCCCCCTTTCTTCTCGTGGGTGTCGTAAGAGTCGACTCTGGGAAAGGGTTAGTGTATTGTGGGCGATGGGCTAGCAACCTGTCACTGCAATATCACGCTTAAGCATCTGGTTACCCTGAAATTGCTAAACGTGGCACTGGTTTTTTTTTTTTTTGAATTCATGTGCTCTGCCTACCCCTCTTGGGAATACAGGCGTGAGAATATGTATGTATGTATGTATGTAAAAAGTATTTTTTAAGGTTCCGTACCCAGAGGGTAAAAACGGGACCCTATTACTGAGACTTCGCTGTCTGTCCGTCTGTCTGTCCGTCTGTCACCAGGCTGTATCTCACGAACCGTGAGAGCTAGAGAGTTGAAATTTTCACAGATGATATATTTCTGTTGCCGCTATAACAACAAATACTAAAATCAAAATAATAATAAAGGGGGCTCCCATAGAAAAAAAACGTGTTTTTTTGCTGTTTTGGGTCTATGTAACAGCTAAATACTTGAAATGCTCACAGAATATTAAATATTAAATTAAATATCTACTTTAAAAATAAATAATTAAATTAAAATAAAATACAACATAAGTTACGCCGACGACATGGTGCTGCTCAGCCCCTCGATCGGAGGTCTCAGGAGGATGTTGCGGGTGTGTGAGGCCTACGCGTTGTCCCACGGCCTTGTTTATAACGGCAAAAAGAGTGAAGTCATGCTGTTCAATGCAAAAAAGATGAATCCCGCTCATGTTCTGCCTGTATGCTTGAACGGGTCGGTACTTAAAGTGGTTACTGAATTCAAATACTTGGGACATGTTGTCACCGCAGATCTGAAAGATGACCTGGACATGGCGCGGGAGCGGAGGGCGATGGCGGTGAGGGGTAATATGTTGACTCGTAGATTTGCTCATTGTTCTAAGCAAGTTAAGCTAACGCTGTTTAAAGCCTACTGCCAAGTATTTTATTCAAGCAGTCTATGGGTCAACTTTACTCTAAAATCTTACAACGTCCTCCGTGTACAATATAACAATGCCTTCAGGATGTTGTTGCGGCTGCCGCGGTTTTGCAGTGCTTCGGGGATGTTTGCCGAAAACCACACTGATGACTTCTACGCCATCAGGAGGAAGCGAGTCGCGTCCCTCATGCGGCGCGTGCGCGACAGCGGCAACACCATCCTTAAAGTCATTGCTGATAAAATGGATTGTTCCATCCTGAGAATGTGGGTGGGAGTGCACGTAGGCTAAGGCTCATTACTGACTTTATTAATTGAATTGCTATTATTGATGTCATTATTATTATTAATTTATATTATTTTGCTGACATTATTATATTTCGAGACATTATTGTATTTTATTATAATCAATGATAAAATACTATTTTATCATTGATTATAATATTAATTCAATTAATTTTAATGATATTCTTATTTTTCTTTCTTTTTGTTTGTTTAATTTATTGATTTATTTGTCTATGGGCCAAGTCGCCTGATAATAAACGATTTTTATTTTTTTATTTTATTTAAAATTATTATTTAAGGGGGGCTCCCATACAAAAATTCAGATTTTTTGCAGTTTTTGGTACGGAGCCCTTCGTGCGCGAGTCCGACTCGCACTTGGCCGGTTTTTTAGGAATACTGAACGCAGCTCTCGCGTGGTGTACGGGCCACTGCGAAAGCTTAAGCTAGTATTTAGAGTAACATACATACATCACGCTTGTAATCCCAAATGGGGTAGGCAGAGCACAAGAAAGCATGACTATTTCACCTTTCTTGGCCACTGCTGGCACATTTTTTTAGGTTTTCAGTTGGCAGGTTTTAATAGTGACAGGTTGCTAGCCTGTCGCTTGAAATGTACCTACCTCAACCTGAATATGTAAGGATACCCTCATTCGCCTCTTACGAGATCCACGGAAGAAATGGAGAGGTGTTCTACTAAATTCGACACCACACGAAACCACATCACATTTAGAAGTAGGTAATCACTACAAAAGTGGATTTCGCAATGCAGTTGATAAAATGATAAATGAATGATGATTGACTGTTTTCAACTGCTTCTAATATTTTTGCTGATGAGTTCCTTGATCGTGTCACACACTAAGCCGATACGGTAAGATATTTGCATCTGAACGGAAATCTGTCAATATCGCTGCCTATACAATCCAACCCGTGTGGTGCCGGGTTAGAATAGCACCTCCCCCTTTCTTCCCGTGGGTGTCGTAAGAGTCGACTCTGGGAAAGGGTTAGTGTATTGTGGGCGATGGGCTAGCAACCTGTCACTGCAATATCACTTTTAACCATCTGGTTACCCTGAAATCGCTAAACGTGGCACTGGATTTTTTAATTCATGTGCTCTGCCTACCCCTCTTGGGAATGCAGGCGTGAGGATATGTATGTATGTATGTATGTATACAATCCAATGAGCTAACACACACAGCGCAGGTAACTTATATTTTACAATCAAGTATCTGTTGGCACAGACATATGAAAAGATGGCATTTATACGCAGATCCGCTATCCGCTTAGTTTGTGGCACGCTTTACACACTAATAAAATTTACCTTAACCTTACAGCTAACAACACCTCGTCGAATTCAAGTTTATTTTGTACGATAACAACAAAAAACGGCGGAAAAGTTTTATGAGAAGCGATGTGTACTCCTGTGTTTTGCCTCCGTGTGTTTATGTTTAGTATTGCGCGCGCGCCGGTGCCGGTCGGACGTAGCAACATGTTGGCGATCGTAGCGCTATTGGCTGCGCTTGCGACGGTGAGTGCTTTGGACTTTATATTGCGCAAGAGCACTTAGGCCGGTCACATACATTCGGAATTTTTCTGTTCGGACTTTCCGAACGCAGTCAATCCATACAAAATCAATGGACCGCCACACACATTCGGAAAAATTCCGTTCGGAATTCCGAACGGAAAGCTTACGAATGTGTGTGGCGGTCCATTGATTTTGTATGGATTGACTGCGTTCGATTTTCCGATTCGGGATTCTGAATCGGAAAAATTCCGAATGTATGTGGCCGGCCTTAGGCCTAGTTCGAACTAGGGTAGTGTTTTAGTCAAGTAGCGAGTAATTTAGCAACGAAATTTGTTTGAACAATGAAACTCGACTAAATCATTGTTCAGACAAGTAGAGTTACTGAATTACTCGCAACTCGACTAAAATACTAGACTAATCCGAACTAGGCTTTAGACTAAGAGCCTGTTTTACCTCACTAAAGTATTATTTAGTTTAAGATTACTCAAGTCAAGTTACTATCGTCAGGTCCATTTCCATATGGAAAATAGATTTTACTCGCGAGTAAATAATGACTTATTTCTAGACCCTTGTGTGGTGTCTGGATAGAATAACACTTCTCCATTTCTTCTGTGGATGTTGTAAGCGACTAAGGAATTAGGTTTAGGTATGCTTTAGGCGACAGGCGTCTGTTCTTTAAAATTAAAATTACGCTGAAAGTGACCACGGAACGTGAAAAGGGCATGACTTAACGTTTCGTGTGCTCTGCCTATCCCATTTGGAAATATAGGCGTAATGTATGAGTGTAGAGCATAGGTACGGTGGGCCAAGAAAGTGGTCTACCACTTTTGACAAAAGTTTCTGTGAGATCAAAATTGTCACAAGGTTGACATTGTATTATAAATAAATAACTGTTACTGAAATACTATTCTTTTATTACTCGACCATACAATTGACATTACTCATATTTCATTCATAGTTGTTGTCTAGCAGAGTTCGACAGGCGACACTGAAGACCAAAGATATTACTAGTGGCCAGTAGTCTTATTTCGTGCAACCTATTTATTTCAATACATTGTCACTGTCATAATATTATGGCGAGGGGAAATCGACCTTGTTGTTTCATGAGGTTCAAATGAATATCGATCTTGAGGGGGTAGACCAATTTCTTGGTCGACTGTACACAATAGTCAAAACCCTTTTTTAAACATAAAACTACCGTGAGACTCACTCATAGTGAAAAATAACGGAATTACTCACGTTGTTTATACCGAGATTAGCTCGACATGTTTCGGATCAATCCGTGATCCATCATCTGGTAGCATGTTGTTAGTGTTGTGTGCTACCCGTCTTTTGACAATAATAGTGAATGTGCTAGCGAAAATGTGGGTAGTTGTGAACTGCTGTCAGCTGTGCCTAGTAGTCGCGCGGAAAGAGCGGGTGCACGCAGTACGCGTCTGTTCGCTGCCGTGGCGCGTAGCTCCAGATGATGGATCACGGATTGATCCGAAACATGTCGAGCTAATCTCGGTATAAACAACGTGAGTAATTCCGTTATTTTTCACTATGAGTCAAAACCATGACTATTTCGCGGTTGGTAGCCACTTTCAGCGTATTTTTAGGTTAATACATTGGTGGAAGACATATAAAGTAAACCTTAACTTGTTTCCTTAGTCGCCTTTGATGGCATCCACGGAAGAAAATGATAAGCAGTTCAGACGAAGTTCATATAAACACAACACAAGCAAAACATTAAAAAGTTACGCAAAATCGTTCTGATAAGTATGTCTACTAATTGCGATAGTGTAGGGTCAGGTGTTAGTTTGATAGTGGCATTATGTTAAAAAATAAGTTCTCAAACTTCTACTACATACGTACAGTATGTGCCCCCACTTACCTATCCAGGCAATTCGGTGTTTTGAACGCGCACCACTACTAATACAAAGTTTGTCTAACTATTTTTAGCAAAATCAAAATGAGGTAGTTCATGATATTAATATTTCGCTAAAAATAGTTAGACAAACTTTGTATTAGTAGTGGTGCGCGTTCAAAACACCGAATTGCCTGGATAGGTAAGTGGGGGCACATACTGTACATCACGCCTGTATTCCTAAATGTGGTAGGCAGAGGCACGGATGAAATGGAGAGATGCTAATATAAATCCGACACCACATGGCTAATTAAAACTTCAAAAATTAACTGAAAGTGGATTGAAAAACGAAATGGTCATGGTTTTGTTAATGTAATGTTTATATCTAGATTATGTAAACATCTTTTTGCAAATAAATTAGAAAATGCTAAAATTTGTGAGTGTGTGTGTTAGTTACCTCTTCGCGCTCAAACGGCAGGACCAAATTTGATCAATTTTGGCATGCAGGAAGCTAACACCCTGGATTTACATATAAGCTACTTTTATCCTCGTGGAATTGACAATGATCATAACAAAATCATATTATCATTAATTGTTGTTAAAACATACAAAAAGTCAGTACAGATTGCGATAAAAAACAACTCTATGCAGACTGAGTAGCTGGCAAAGACTTGCATCGAAATAGACACCGCGAGTTCCTGCTTTTGTATGAAAACCAAGCGTGCCACTTTTTCTCTACCTACTGTAACGTCACATAAGCGCTTTAGTGATGGGAATTGACAGTCCGATTGAAGCCGATTCAAAGGTGACGCCGCCTTTCAAGTTGTCCTGTCTCTAGGCAGTTAAACCTAATCTGAGTGGTACAAAAAAATGAAAACGCGTCGAAGGAAGAAAATTTTGCTCTCCCTTTTTTGCACGCGAAGTACAGTCACGAACAGGGATTGTTGAGCCACTTGCCACTGTTCGCAATTTAGACGTGTAATCAATGACCGATGTGACTAACAGATGTTAGCTATTGGTTTAGTATTACACGACCAAGTTACGAACATAGGTAAGTGGCTCAATAATCCCTGTTCGCGACGGTACGATTGAGTTATCTATTTCGATATGTCTGTGGTAGCGGGCTACAGCTAACTTGTATAGTATTTACTTTTAGTTTTATTTGCATCCATTTTATTTACATTTGACTAGGATATACTTGGGAACAAAAAAAGCTTGTATTTAAGTACTTACCTATCTTTGTACAGGGTGTCTGGCGGCAGAATATTGTTTGTTTGAACGCGCTAATCTCAGGAACTACTAGTGCGAATTGAAAAATTCTTTTTGTGTTGAATAGACCATTTATCGAGGAAGGTTTTAGGCTATATAACATCACGCTGCGACCAATAGGACCGAAGAAACAGTGGAAAATGTGGGGAAAACGGGGGAAAATTGTCACTATTCCACGCGGACGGAGTCGCGGGCACAGCTAGTTTTGGATAAAATTATTTAAAGTATACTTAAGAATAAGTATAATTTATTTACCGTGTGGTGTCGGGTTTAGAATAACACTTCCATTTCCTCCGTGTATGTTAACGCTAGTGCCTTTTTTCTCTATGGTTATTGGCTGTACAGTTTCTGTGACAGTGACGGTGATGTTAGTAAGTGGCAAATTACTAACCTTTTGCGGGCCTGGGTGGCCAACATTGTTTCTCTAGTAAGTCTGGTCTCTATGATCACTAGAGATCGGCGATCGCAAGCATTTTATGTCAAACTAGCTTTCCGCCCGCGGCTTCGCCCCCGTGGAATTCGGTTATATTGCGGTATAAAACGAACATTCTCTCGGGAACATCATTTTTTTCCGGGATAAAAAGTACCCTATTATTTAATCCGGCCTACTATCTTTACGTCTGCAATCGGTTCAGTAGTTAAACTTAAATTACTGATTACGAATTTGTTAGAAACTTAAGGGATACTCGTATTGATAACAACGAAATATCAGTTTACGAATATGCACCTCTCACATTTGTTGACGTCGAACGGTCGTTCTCTTTATACAAATGGATCCTCGATTGACAATATCAAACGTAGAATAATTTTAAACAAAAAAAAACCGACTTCAAATTAGCTTTATCCCGAAAGGAAACTTCTGTTTATGTAGAAATTTCCAGTC
>BHDV01065557.1:37338-52492 GCA_005406045.1 Adoxophyes honmai
AAAAAAAAAAAAAAAAAAAAAAAAAAAATACAGGCGAATTGAATACCTCCTTTTTTGAAGTCGGTTAAAAAATAATGACTATTTACTATAACAAATGAAATTCAGTTACTTTTTAATAAAAGTCTTGGTTTTATTTTAAACAACACTGACTTATCCATATTAGTCATTACTATTCATGGTGTTAAACGTCAAAGTGACATAAAATGCTTCCGATCGCCGATCACTGATGATCACCGGACACCCTGTATTGCAGTGGTGACATCTTCAAGGCTAACATCTTGCAAGTTGCGCGATGTCTAGCAGCGAGTGGCCAGCGGCCTCGCTCGCGAATCATTTGCATAAAGCTAAAATAAACTTATGAATAAAATAAGTGGCCATCCGAAGTACTTAGGTATTTGTGTGAGTGGTTTTCCACGCAATGGAATTCGTAAGACTATGATAGTTTAGGATTGCGAAATCTATCGGCATAAGAGGTATTTACGAAATTTTACATTCAAAGTGCAGTTGCCTGTTGCCCTTTTGTTGGCGTGTGTGGTGTCGGGATAAAATAACACCTCTCCATTTCTTCCGTGGATGTCGTAAGAGGCGACTAAGGAATATTAAGGTATATTTTAGGTGACAGGCTCGCAATCTATCACAATTATTATAACTGCCAACACAAAATCTAAAAAAATATGCTAAAAGTGGCCACGGAATGTGAAATAGTCGTTTTTATTTATGTAGCGTTTCGTTTCCTCTACGTATATCATTTAAAAACACTAGAAGTGGCCACAAACCATGAAGCAGTCATGGTTTGAAAATATGAGCGTTTACTTTTACATTTCGTTGCCCCTTTAAATTCAATTTAGAAATAAAGTTACATAGATACATTTAGGGTTCGTTATTGCAAACCCCGTAAAATGATACCTGATATATTTCTCAGACAGTTCCGGTTGTTCACATACTATCAGCGAACTGGTCGGTTTATCTGTATATCTAAGAAACGGTTCAAAAATGTCATCTATTAATTAATATGACCCTAAGCCCCGAGAATTTGAGCTCGAGTAAATACACTTATGCAACAGTCGAGTTCATAAATATATGAGCAGACAAATGCCAAATATGTAAACTTTGCACCTTATTGTCAGTGTCATAAGGGTGTACAGATATTTTTGAACCCTCAGTTTTGCTCATATATTAATGAACTCGACTGTACATACAACGCCTGTATTCTATTCCCAAATGGGATAAGCGCCACACGAAACGTAACATAGACAATACCATGTTATTTCATTATTCTAGATCACAGTCGATTTAATAGACAATACAATTTAGTCTAAGAACAAATTTTACTTTTCCATTTTTCGTATGAAAAATTAATTGATAGTGAAAACACCTCTCATTTTCTTTCGTGGGTGTCGTAAGAAGCCACTATACTAAGAAGAATGTTTAGGTATGTTTTAGGCTATAAGTACTATATTTTTTGACGTCTTGATATCTGTATTCTCCTTGAAATCTTAACTTTGACACACGCCAAAATGTCACAACAAGCAACAAGTGTTCCTAATAAAATTGATTTATCTAACATAAAAATCGAAAAATGATCAATAAATTATTAATTTAGCACCTTTCGCTTTTCTCACAATCTGAAGTTAAATAATAAACATGGATTCTAAGAAGATACTTCGGCCTAACCCCAACTTTGAGGAAGATTTGGAACATTCCACAAGGATCGATTGTGCCATAATGAAGCGGTTAAAAGCTTACCCTGGCATCAAGAGGAAATTTGTTAAATCCTGTCATTGTGAGGTAAAGGGGCAGCGCAGACGACAGACTTTTGTGCGATCGAGTCTGCGGAGCAATAAAAACTCTGAATGGAAACTCTCTGCGCGCTATTCAGAGATTTTATTGCTCCGCAGACTCGATCGCACAAAAGTCTGTCGTCTGCGCGGCGCCTTAATAAGTATCGCACACGTATCACCGGCCACAGCCACAACCGCCACGAGAAGCTAGCGCACAGACATATCGAAATAGACGATTCAAGTGTATGTACTTCGCATTCCAAAAGAGAGCCAAAAGGGGAGAGCAATGCTCTTCCTTTGACGCGATCTCATTTAGTTTTGTACCACTTAGATTAGGTTTAACTGCCTAGAGACAGGACAACTTGAATAAGGCGGCGTCACCTTTGAATCGGTTTCCCTCGGACTGCCAATTCCCATCACTGAAACGCTCATGTGACGTTACAGTAGATAGAGAAAAAGTAGCACGCTTGGTGTTCATACAAATGCAGGAACTCGCGGTATCTATTTCGATATAAGTCTGTGAGCTATCGTGTAGCTATCTAGACGCCGCAACAAAAGTCAAAGCGCGCGACAACCACTTGTGTAGTTTAGACAGCCGCTAGCCGTTTAGTGGCCAGCGCGGGCCGCAAGCGAGCTGCGATTGTAGCGTGTGGCAGCCACCGGCGTCAACCGGCGGCGAATCCATATAAAGGTCCGACCACACCGCAGCTTAAAATCCGGTCTCGCTGCGGAATCGCAGTGTCGCGTCGTTTTCGCACCGGTTTCGCCGCATGCTCCCACACCGCAGCTTAAAATACGCTGTCGCACCGTAAATTGATCTTCGTAAAAATCGCAAAAAATATTACAAGGAGATCTTATGGCAGACACCACACCGGTGACGTAAAAACGCAGCTGTCTTGTAGATGCAGCGATTTTTACGCAAAGATTTGCGAATCGGGGTTTCTCGGTTATTGTCGGTAACACTTCGTTTTTCACATAGAGATTATCAGATTCTATGTCTAATTCCTTTATCAGCACCATCTAGCGGTATTGTAAGCCATTTGTAAGTAAAATTTCACTTACAAATGTGACCGCCGGCAGAACTATTACATCACATACATATACATACAAGGTTGTGTTCCCAAATGGTGTAGGCAAATCACGCAAAACGCGACAAGCAAATCCATGGCTATTTCACGCTTCGTAGATTTACGCAATCGCTCTTTGAAATTTTGTTAGCACCATGTAAAATACCAGGCAGTTGACGCAGCTGACGTTTGTAGAAGTTCGCCTACTGGACGATAGATGGCGGTAGCACGGATGACGTCTGTAATAGTTTTTGTGCTCGTTGATAGGTGTCGCTAGCAGTAGCTTCAAACATTGAGTTTATCTTTGTTTGCAGGACGCGAGCAGCAGCGGCGTAGCTCCATTGGTGAAGCTGAACGATGGAAGAAGTGTCCCCAGCTTCGGACTGGGCACATGGCTCGGATTCTCAAGCCAGGTATGAACTTATTTAATACTTACTTTAAATAAATCATTGACGTTTCAGCCGCGACCGCGTTTAAGTCTGTCCGCTGTGGCGCGGTCGAAACGTAGAAGCAATTAAAAGTGTGTAGAAAATTAAAAAATAACGTTGTTAAGGCTACTATTAACGTTATTACCATGCATCTGCATATTCCAAAACATCCGCAACCAAATAAGAGATGGCGCCACTATTTACGCTACTACAAATTCTGTGGTAATCGAGAACTGAGCCCGTCAAAAGTTGATAGTGTGAAAACAATTGGGTTTTTGGCATCCGGATAGTCCAAGCACACGGGCCACCGGCTACAACTACAAAACGCCGCCACCGGCATATTTCCTGTAGCTTTTATACATTGTATACGGACTCGGCGCACACAGTTGACGCTGGTGGCCGCCACACGCTACAATCGTCGCAGCTCGGTTCTTGTGTCCCGCACCGACCACTACAAAGCTGTTTGAACTGAACAAGTGGAAAGAAAGAAAGAAAGAAAAAAAGAAATTTATTGAGAACAATTTGACACAGACATAACAATGAACTTATCTAAAATACATAAATTAGCCTAAATAAATAAATAATAATAATTTGAAAATGTGCATGCCACTTCCGTGCCAAACAGTGCCAAAAGGGCCGCACTCAGCATAATATTGCGGCAAGCCGCAACGCTGATTTTCAGTGCGACCCCGGAAACCTAAAACTAGAAGAAGAATTAAATAACAACAATTAAATAAGAAGTGTGAAGTCACAAAAATTGCAGCACAATAGTGTACAAGGTACGATTTTTATTGCTTCGCATACCTATCCTCTATTATAGATTCAGTTACACAATGAAAATTTCTCTGGAATCTAAAGGTAAAACCAGATATGATTAGTGCAGTAAAACTTATTTCTGTTTGTGATAATGATTTCGATACGAACGATGTCAGCATTTGCGGCGATGCCTTTATAAGTGGCTGTTGCGCGCTTCGATTACTTTTGTACAGGGCCGTCTTTAAACTATTTGAGGCCTTGGGCACATTAGGATCATGGGGCCCCAATGGTTATCATATGGTAATCTGGCAGGAACTAGGGGGCCCCATTCGATCGCGGGGCCCTGGGCACGTGCCCATAGTGCCCAGTGGAGAAGAGGGGCCTGCTTTTGTAGCAGCGTCTAGCTTCGCGTGAAGTAGCGCGACGTTGCCGGAGTTCACTCGACATGTCGCCGACACAATGTCGCGGCACATTTGCCCCCTAGTGCATCCTTGGCTTGAGGCTATCACTACTATCAGACAGGTTACTAAAGTTTTCTCTTGTGTTGTGTCAGGGTGGTCGCGTCCAACCAACGGGGCACGAGGTGGAAGACGCGGTCGCGTGGGCCATCGACGCGGGCTACCGGCACATCGACACGGCGCACATCTATGACACGGAGACGCAGGTACCTATACCTATACTCCATTAGCAACCTTCTACCATCAAAAATATGCACAGAAGTCCATCTCCTTACAAATTGCGCTCTAATAACACTCACAGACACGATATCTCGGAACAGTTGGGATTAGTCCGAGCGCTGTTGCCGTCCGCTTGAGACACGCGTCTGTGAATTATTCTGCAACCTTTTCAAGAGTAGTTACTACCCTGAAAACGATGTGATGTGGCAGTATTTTCTACTAGCTTTCCGCCCGCGGCTTCGCCCGCGTGGAACTCGGTTATATTGCGGTATAAAGCACAACTATAAGAAAACTTCTCGTTTCAAATGACACACAGCGCCATCGATCTATCATCTATCGATCGGTCATCGATCGATATCGATTTATCATCGATTGATATTGATCTATCAAGCAAACTATATTTTTGTTTTCCCTATCAATTTTTTCGGGATAAGAAGTAGCCTATTATTTAATCCGGACTTCTATCTTTACGTCTGCAAAATTTCAAAGCAATCGGTTCAGTAGTTACGGCGTGAAAGCGGAACAAACAAACAAACAAACAAACAAACTATTATAGGACAATCGGCGAGACATGATCCCTGACATGAGCCATGACAGTTCACGTTAGTGATGGGGCGTGTCGATGGAACTTAACTTTATTAAAGACGAAGGAGTTTTGTTATGTTGTCGTTGAAGTGATTTAATTTTTTTGGCATAAATTAAAAACTAAAAAAACCTAAATTTTCCAAAAATAGAAATGGACCCATTTCATTTCCTTATCGTATAATTTTACCCAGTAAACAAACTTTCGTTTTGTGAATCAGGTCATTTATGTAAGGCCCGTACCGTACCGAAAAGTTTTTTTACAAAATCCTTATTATTACCAGCAAAAATTTGGCCGGTAACTGTTTTAAATTTTTGTTAAAATCCCTCTATTTATGATATCTTTGTGCATCTATTGGCATAGTCAAATCAGTTTGAGTACGGTTATTATTAAAAATGCAGGGCGATAAAATAATGAGGAGATAAACTGTTTTGCGAAATTATCTCAAAAATCTCAGTTTAAGTTTTGCGGCGGTAGGAAAAATGGTGGATGTCTTTGTTATTCATTGGAGTTTCATTAAATATCGTCAATATACTTTGTAAAAAAACTTTTCGGTACAGGCCTTCTTATGTAAAATATATATTTTGTGAACTTTGAACTTCAACTTTTGTGTATGGCAACACGAGTCGCTTTTAGGGTAGCAATCATTTCTGCCAATGACTCCTGACAGCAGCATAACGTTAAACGTGTTTGACCAGTTTAACCGAAATGTTCCAAAATGGGGGTATTTTTTTGTTAGTGGATGATAAAAATAGGAGGGTTTTAAGATTAATAGGTTTGGGGATATCAGAGGGCAGAACGTTGTACAAGTAACTTGTTCTAAGCGGTCAGTTGAAAAATATATGTTCTGCGGTGCCTTCCTCTAATTCGCAAGAGCAGAGTGGGGATTGGACGATCTCCCACCTGTATAGGCGGGCTGGGGTGCACGTGTGTCCGATATTTAGTGTATTTTGTGTACATTCTTTTCAACTTATCGACATTTTTATCGACATTTTTTTATCGATATTTTTCCACATTAGTCGATGTCTTCCAAACGAAGTAACTTTTGCAAGACGTAAACGTAAATTCTGGTTGAGATAATTCCTTGTAAATGTTAAGAATTGTTATAATTCCATCGAAATATCATTGTAATGAAATAAATCTACCTAAAATAAATAAACGTAATTTTTAAACGCCTACGGTTCGATTTCAATGTAACGGTGACGCCGCTACAAGGTTGTATCGTGATTATTATTGTCAGTGTCCCAGGGATCATTACTCGTCGATTGTTCTATAGTAAGGATTAGCTTACTGTAAAAAAAAGTGTACTTAACAATGGGAATTTATTACATTTTAAAATATTATTATCACGCATATCGCCAATGTCAAAATCGTCACAAAATTCGAAAAGTCGTACTCAAAAACTTCTGAGCAATGGTAAATAGTATTCAACCTGATCACTATACTCAAAATTTTTTACAGGTAGGAAGAGCCATCAAAAAGAAGATAGCTGACGGCACCGTGAAGAGAGAAGACCTGTTTATCACCACGAAGGTAAGATATAAATATGAGTATACCATCAATCAATGAGCCAATATTTCGTGGAGGTTTTACAAACCCGTACATATCTACCTGGTCTAGTATCTATCTAAGAATTTCAAGCTCAGTTGGAGAGTGATACAGATCAGTGGATTACTAAAGTCATGGGCTCCAATCCTATTGCGTAAACGATTTATTCAATTTTGATTTAAATCTCAAGCACTCTGTGCAAACCATAACCCGAGGGCCGCATTTTTCCGGCCTCTCGATAGTCATTTTTCTTGGCCCTGGATCCCATATCTATGTAGTTTAGACACCTCCATTTAGATACTAGAAATATAAAATACACTGACATAAAATAGCCTATGTCACTCTCCATCCTTTTAATTATCTACACCTTGAAAATCACGTCAATTCGTCGCTCCGTTTAGCCGTGAAAGACGAACAAACAAACACACTTTCCCATTTATAATACTACTAGTATGTATGTATGACCCGCTGTTTCCCCGCAGTTGTGGAACGACCAGCACGCGCGTGCGTCGGTGGTGCCCGCGCTGCGCGCCTCGCTGAGCAAGCTCGACCTGGAGTACGTCGACCTGTACCTGATTCACTGGCCTGTCGCTACCTTCGTGAGTACTGCCTTTTTGCTTTTATATCCCGCAGAAAACACAATTGGTGTTACCAGCCCAATCAATCGATCGTCGATCGTCGGCATCGATCAGTGGTAGAATAGAATAGTCGACGTCGATCGATAGTTTCTACGAGATCAATCGATCAACCGTCGATCGACGGCATAGGTCAATGGTAGAATGAAATAGTATTTTGGGACAGACTCCAATAGAGAGATCTCTCTCCAGGCAGATGTTATGCCCGGGGACCGAAGTCCGAAGAGAGGAAGTTGGAATTTGTATTTATGCTACCGATCGTCGAAACTCCGTTAGCGGGATGTAGGATTGATAATGATGTACTATAAACGTCCGTAGCAAGTTCTGCCATTCGACGATAGGTGGCGCTAGAGCGCTACAGTATAATGTAATATAGCTGTGTTTAATCGAACGGTGCCATCGAACGGAAATCAATCGATTAGTTAGTCGACCTTCGTTTCTTTCTTTCTTTCTTTCTTTAAAATCTTTTTTCCAGGCCAACGGGTCGCTAGATAACATAGACTACGTGGAAACCTGGGAGGGGATGGAAGAGGCGCGCGCGCAGGGCCTGGCGCGATCTATCGGTGTTTCCAATAGAGTCCGACCGAAGTTTCGGTTTCGGTTTCGGTTTCGGCCGAGTTTCGGCCAAAATTCCAGTTTCGGCCGCAGTTTCGGTTTCGGCCAAAATTGGCCGAAACTTTTGCCGAAACCGAAACTGATTTCGGAAGTTGTCGAGCACGTTCGCCTAACTTCGTCTTGCGCGGCAACGCGTTGGTGGACGCTGGTGGCTCAGTTCAGGAATTGTCGTGCGCCGTTTTTATAGCTCTGTAGCAACATAACTTAGCTAGTGTGTAATAGCTCGACACAAAAATTCTTTAGTTAGAGATTATATTTCGACGGAACTGGGTTATTGTAAGATTTTGTTTCGTTTCTGTGCTTTAATTATTTATTATACTTAATTAAATACTAAGACATTAACTTTATTACAAATTTTAATGTTTAAGCCCGTCACAGACTACGCATATACGATAATATTTCATCTGCGTATAAATGCCATTTTTCCATATGTCGGTGTCAACAGATGCTTGACGGTAAATCTGCGCTGTGTGTGTTAGCTCATTGAATTGTATAGGGAGCGATATTGACAGATATCTGTTCAGATACAGATACCTTACCGTATCTGCTTTATGTGTGACGAGCTTTACAAAATTTGTTAACAAATCAAATTACGTACTTAGGTAGGTACAGTCGGCCAAGAAATTGGTCTACCCCCATAAGAACGATGTTCATTTGAACTTCACGAAACAACAAGGTCGATTTCCCATTGCCATAATGTTATTGACAGTGACAATAGCTCCCTTATCATTATCATTATTGTATTGACGTCGCGTCAAGTGGTCATGTCAACCTTAGTGACAATTTGATCTTACAGAAAATTTTGTCAAAAGTGGTAGACCACTGTCTTGGTCGACCGTACATGCAAAAAATAGATAACAAATGAAAAAGGCGAAGAGTTTAAGTTGTTACATTACCTACTTTGTTAGGGTTCAGTAGCCAAATGGTAAAAAAAGAAACTCTTAGAGATTCGCCATTGTCTGTAGGTCACAGCCACTTTTTTCCGAAACTGTAAGAACTGCACTTTTAAAACTTGTTAAGTTGATGTATTTTGTGAACTGCATTGAGATTTTCGCACAAAAATAGAATAAAAAACAATAGGTAGGTTCATTTTCGAGAGACCCCATATATACTGAAACTGGAAAAAATATTCTTCATGAAACCTATATGTGCATCTATAGATAGATCTTCAAAAATTATATCAAGGTTTCTAATTTTTTTTTCTTAATAGTTTGCGCGAGAGACTCTTACAAAGGCCCGTGCTCTCGCTAACTTCTAAAATAAGGGTATGAAAAAACTAAAAAAAAAATGTGAAGTACATTTTACCATGCAAACTTCCATCAAATATTTATTTGAAGTAGATCTAGTAAGTACATAGCTTTACACTCAATTCACCTTTAATTTACCTACCTACTTAATGGTGCGGAACCCTTCGTGCGCGAGTCCGACTCGCACTTGGCTTTTTTTTCTTTTCTTTTAATATAATGTTTCAATTTGGTGTCCTAATTAATGCAGGATAATAGGTAAAATGCACCAAATCTCAGTATTTTATGGAATTTTATACTTGACCACGTGAGTTTCGGTTTCGGTTTCGGTTTCGGCCGAAACTGAAGCCACGGCCGAACATTCGGTTTCGGTTTCGGTTTCGGCCGCAAAACCAGTTTCGGTCGGACTCTAGTTTCCAACTTCAACGAGGCCATGCTGCGGCGGCTGGCGGCCAGCAGCCCCGAGAAGCCGGCCATGCTGCAAGTCGAGGTAATACTAATACTCATACCCATACTCATACTTCGTATTTGGTTCAGAATCTGACCTCCATTGTAAGTCAGCGGGGTAATGTGGTTGGTACTATGGGGACCTGTGAGCCGGCAGCGCTATTGTCCAAAGCACCAAATCTACATCGTTTTTGAAAATCGCTTTGACACTGAAACATTTACAAACAATTTCAATGCAATTTTTGGTTTCAACTGTCAAATTAAAAACGCTGTAGGTTTTTGGTGCGTTAAACAATAGCGCTGCGGGTGCGATGCGTTCGGGAGAGGGGATTCTTACTAATTTCTTAGTGAAATACAACCTTACATTAATTAATTATAATAATATGACATATAACAACATTGAATCGTTGTATTTTTTAATGTAATGTCACTGAGGCATTGTTAAATTACTTTATTTAATAATTTTGAGGTCACATTATACAACCTAATCATTCGAAACCTGTCTTTCAGCTAAACCTGAACCTGCAGCAGCCAGCTCTCCTCAGCTACTGTCGCTCGCAAGACATCAAGGTCACAGCGTACACTCCCTTCGGTTCCTTATTCCCGAGTAAAGCTACGCCGAACTCGCCGCCGCCGCGGGTCGACGACCCCAAGCTCGTCGCCATAGCAACCAAGTATAACAAGACTGTGCCTCAAGTCGCTCTTCGGTACCTGGTAAGTGGAGAGCCACCTATTGGCGAGTAGTGTACACAATAGCCTGAATACAATAGCCACGAATTTTCTGAATTCTGAAAAGATTTTAACGTGAGAATGTATAATGAATTCTAGAATCGTTAATAATTATTTACCGCTAAGCCCCATCTACTTAGTAAATGTTGGAATTGCGAAGTAAACAAGAATAATTCGTAGATGAAGGTCATTTAATCAAAGAAAATATTATTATGTCAAATACAAATAATGTCAAATACAAAAAAATGTATAAAAATAAATTTAAGCCTAAACTTAAGCTAGTCGACAATGCCCCCACGAGATGCCCCTGGCGCAAAGGTACCCATAACACTGGCCGCGTTACCTCGCTGAATGGCGATTGATAACCTTTGCACCAGGTACGAACCCGCGCGAGCATCTGATCCTCTCTCCCTTAATCTGCGCCCCACCTTCCGCACGAAGTCAACAGCGTCCGATCCCCAACACCCTGAAGCCTCAAACGCCAGAGGTACAAAAAAGTAATTGCTACCTAACTCCGAATACTTTGCGCGCTTCCTAAGCGCAGCAAAATCTGCCGCTGCACCCGCAGCGAGAACCGTTCGGCTAAGGTGCGAGGCGGCGTAGGTGCTGACGCACGTAGCGTCCCACAATAGGCACTTTCCCCTCTGCCACGGCACCAAAGTTAAGCCGTCCGGCCTCTTACCGTCGGTGCGACAAAGACCCGGGGGCTCCAGAACGCATTCGTAGATTGTCCTGCTTACTTAGTCTCTTAGCTTAGCCACAAAAGCACGGACGAAACAACCAGTTTACGTTTCTGTTAGTTTAGTGTAGCTATCGAGAGATGGCGCACAATCAAGTCCTGGGGTGTTCTCTACGTTTGTCGTTGGTAAAAGTACGCAGTAGTACACAGCGGTCGATAGATAGCGCGTAATTTAGTCCTCGAGTGTTTGCTGCGTTCGTTTTTGGTAGCCAGTATGCAGTGATACACAACAGTCGATAGATGGCGGTGTTATAAAGATGCTGCTACTCGTCGAAAGATGGCGTTATAATACAAATTACGAATACATCGCAGACAATTCCAGGTATAGGTGAAAACTTAAGTAAGTCACCTGTTGTATGTGTGAGTAATGTGTACGAATAGACATTCTATTTTTAACCGACTTCAAAAAAGGAGGTATTCAATTCGACTGTATTTTTTTTTTATCATTTTTTTTTATGTATGTTACCTCAGAACTTCTAAACGGGTGGACCGATTTCGATGATTTTTTTTTTGTTTGATTGGAAATGGCTTCCCATTGGTCCCATTTTAATTTCATCAATATCTGTCGCGTAGTTTTTGAATTACAGGAAACGCGTTTTGTATGAAAGACATCAACGGGCAGTCGGGTCTTGGTCAAACTTACCTACGTAGATACTTCATCATCCAGACTATATACGTCCCACTGCAGGGTACACCTCCTCTCAGTATGAGAGGACTTGGGCTATAGTTCCCACGCGGGCCCAGTGCGGATTGGGAACTTCACACACAACATTGAATTGCTTCGTCGCTGTGATACACAGATACTTACCTACAAACAATCACGCTTGTATTCTCAAATGGGGTAGGCAGAGCACACAAAACGCTACATAGACAAAACGATGACTATTTCACGCTTCGTGGCCACTTCTAGCGTATCTTTTTTTTTTGGTTTTAAGGTAGCAAGTATAATAGTGACAGGTTGCTAGCCTGTCGCCTAAAATTTACTTTAACCTATGTCCTTATTCGCCTCTTGCGACATCCACGGAAGAAATGGGGAGTATTTTTATGTGTTTTCGCTGATTACACGAAGACGCCTGGACCGATTTGGAAAATTATTTTTTGTCTGAAAGAATATAGTTTCCAGGTGGTCCCATTGTCAGCATATTACTTTGACCTGATGATGGAATATGAGGGAAATCGAGGGCAACCCTCAAATTTTATAGGCACAGGTAATGTTTTTAGTACATTTTTCAAAGCTACACCAGTAATTACGCTTGGCAATAAAAAAAAAATACTGAGCTGATGATGATAGGTCAACTCCTTAATGTTTAGGAGTTAAAGGATAATTCTTTCAATACTGAATGCACCTGCAGACTGGAAATTATAATTTCAGTAATTAGTCAGGCCTGCTACTTCTCAAGTGTTGCATTTCTGCTAATGCTCGTTCACCGTGGGGTTTACTTAACAGTTTAGAGGGTTTTAAATCAGATAGAGCTATTCCTTTTAAAGCCTTGAATCTGCTGAGAGCTAGGTATACCTACTTGACCTTTAGCAAATATCTACATAAACAGAAGTTTCCTTTCGGGATAAAGCTAATTTGAAGTCGGTTTTTTTTTGTTTAAAATTATTAAGTAATCTTTCATGGTTGAACATTCCTGTCCAGTTATAACTGACACAACTGTCACGGTAAGATGTAAATAGTAGTCAATATCAAGTAATTGTCTTCGAATTTTTTGAGTCGTTCATTGAAAACTGTACACAACTACATACAATAGGTGACTTCTTTAATTTTTTCACCTATACTTGGTAGAGATTTAGAGAACTGCATGTGTACAGAATCTGCCAGAGTCCTTATAATTTTACTAGATAACTGTCACTAACATAAGTGGCAGTGCCATATTGCTGTAACTATATCGATCATTACCCGTGTGGTGCCGGGTTAGAATAGCACTTCCCCGTTTCTTCCCGTGGGTGTCGTAAGAGTCGACTCTAGGAAAGGGTTAGTGTATTGTGGGCGATGGGCTAGCAACATGTCACTGCAATATCACGTTTAACCATCTGGTTACCCTGAAATTGCTAAACGTGGCACTGGATTTTTGAATTCATGTGCTCTGCCTACCCCTTTTGGGAATACAGGCGTGAAAATATCGTCACGCCTCTGTCCCACAGGGGTAGGCAGAGACTACTTTGTTCCACTCGCTACGATCCTGACATACCTCTTTTGCTTCATCCAAATTCATCAATCTGAGGAGATTGAGTACCCGAAACCGAATGTATGAGGATACATGCTCGTCGGTTTCGGGTACTCTTGACCTGACTTGTTTCTAAAATCATAGTGTGGATTTGACGTGTTTATTTCGTTTTCCAGCTGGATCTAGGCGTCATCCCGATTCCGAAGTCCGTGACGGAGTCCCGCGTCCAGCAGAACATCCAGCTCTTCGACTTCAAGCTGACCCCTGCTGAGAAAGAGGTCCTGCGCAGCTTCGACCGGGGGTACCGCACCATCGCAGTGCTTGTGTGGAAGGACTCACCCTACTACCCTTTTGAGAAGAACTGACGGGTTTATTAAACGATTGTGATTGTTTAATCCTCTAACCTTTTGATAGCCATAACTTATGGCCTATAAAACATTTGATTTTGCACCACATGTTGTTGTAGTTTGATCTTTCGCGAGATGTGTCACAAAAACGATCATGGAGTCGATAATGATGTCGTTTGCGAATCAACGCGGAATTGTACGGAGACGTGTCGACCGCGCCAGTTATGCAAACGTTCCGCTGGCGGCGCTGTCTCAGTTTCCATGTAATTTTGCCATAATTCGCAAACGGAATCGTTAACGACTGCATGATCGTTTTGAACGCACTAGACGCACTGATCTTTTAGAAGATCTGTTATAAAAACGCTAGCGAACGAATCAGTTTGTATGGGAACGCTACTTGTCGATCACGACAGTTTTATAAATATGCCGCTGGGAGGCGCTGTCTCAGTTCCCATACAAACTGATGTGTATTAACGCAGACGAGAGTGACTCGTGGTTTGATCGTGACGACACTTGGGGTACAGATTCGCCAATATAGCAAGTTTCTAGGAATTACAGGAATGTTACGTTAATCAGTCATATAGTCATATTGGTCACGCTTTGATGACATTTGTGGGTAAACTTTTTCATTGGCTGTCACTAGATGGTTCTGGCGGTCAAGGAGCTAAAGGATTAAACGTTTTAAAAGTGATTTGGTTTTTTGATAAAAGTGCAATTTGAATAAATAATTTTTCAATGATTTTTGGTTTTATTAAATTTCCCCGTATCAAACTGACAGGTTTTTAATTTTTAGAAAGTGTAATATATAATTCCTGGTGTGGGGTTGGATTTCATAAGAGGCGACTAAGGAAATAGGTTTAGATATGCTTTAGGCAACCGGGCTTGAAACTTCACGTATGCTGTCGCTTTATAATCTCTTCCTATGCCTCATTTACATTCAGCTGTAGTGGGCAGGGAAGTGGGCAGGACGAGTATGTAAACGTATACTTCTCTTGCCACCGCTTAATGCCACTCGCGCTGCCCAGCGCTCGCTCTAAGAGCGGTTAGGGAATTATTGCCGGCAGCGCGAGGAGCAGCGATAGGGGCTGAATGTAAATGAGGCAATACACTGGTAAAATTATGCTCAAAAACTACGACCAAGGTTCGGATTAATACCGCTACTCATCACAAGATGTCGCTGTTATCAATGTTAGGTATCCTCGGGTAGAAAACGAGTCAAGTGGTAAGTAAGGCAAAGTAATAGTAATAGTAAGGCCTTCCGTATAATACATGGAGCTACTCAAAAATAACTATGTCCCTACTGAACATACATACATATTCTCACGCCTGTATTCTCAAGAGGGGTAGGCAGAGCACATGAATTCAAAAATCCAGTGCCACGTTTAGC
>BHDV01065557.1:56363-72266 GCA_005406045.1 Adoxophyes honmai
TCCTGGCCCACTGCAGGACGTTGTCACAATAAACGAAACAAACTGTTTGTTCTAAAATTATTTGACCGAAGTGTTTTGTGCTAATCAATGTGCTAATGGATATGTCGACTTGGCAGGTCTCCTACCGATGGTGAATTCGTTTACGATTTCGTTTGCGAGTTAGCATGGAATTGTATGGACCACGGCAGTTGTGCAAACGATCCGCTGGCGGCGCTGTCACAGTTTCCATACAAATTCGCGATAACTCGCAAACGAAATCGTTATCGAATTTAACATCGTTTTCACTACACTAGACGCTCAGGTCTCTGCTCTCACAGGCCTCATCGTGACCGCCATGAGGAAGGCCGAGGACAGGATGAGGTGGAAGCGGCTGGTGACAGAGGTCATCAGAAAACTTCAAGCTAGACACGACCTTCAGCAATGTAGTCAACGATTGGAGAGACATAGTTTCATGACCGTAAATCGAATAAGAATTATTCTGTTTATCGGAGCTTCAAAAAAAGTTTTTTGACTCAGTGAAACATCGGGCTCATCCAGGAAAAGTATCGACAAAAATCTTTACGACACACCCTTTCTTCCCGTGGGTGTCGTAGTTGCTAGCAACCTGTCACTGCAATATCACGTTTAACCATCTGGTTACCCTGAATTTGCTAAACGTGACACTGGATTTTTTTATTCATGTGTTCTGCCTACCCCTCTTGGGATCACAAAAATGCATAGAGTAGCATAGAGTTTGTACGGTGTACCCTTAAATCCTCTTTGATTTTTTTCTGTCAAGCCAAAAGAAGAAAGTGCGATCAATGTCACACCCGTCAAATACAATAATGGTCTGTATCGGTCACATGTTTATTGGCCTCTAAATTTGCGTTTTCTAGTTTTTTCCTCAGTTATGATTATAAATTAATAGTTTATCCCCCCTTTCCGCCATGTGGGGCGAAATTATATTGATTGTTGTTCTGGAATCAGTTTTTACCGTTGGTTTGCAATATGATGCAGGTAAGTTTTTTCAATAAGTAATAATGTATTCTCCGTGTCCTTGGTTTAAAATAATGTTTCTTCAGTTCTTTTGTGGACGTCGTAAAAGGCGACTATGGAAATGAATACGGTATACATGGTTTATTTTAGGCGACAGGCTAGCAACCTGTCACTATTAAGTATATTGCCTCTTTCATCTGCTTTCAAAGTTAAAATTATGCTAGAAGTGGCTGCAAAGCGTGAAATAGTCAATCATGGCTATGTCTAGTCACGTTTTGTATGCTCTGCCTACGCTGTTTGAGAACACTACGCTTTTGGTGAAATTATTTATTTATTTATTTTTAGAACCCCTAAGGCAGGGTTTCTCAAACTTTCGGCTCCGCGAACCCCTGTTAACAAACTTTCGGTTCCATAAACACCCCCCCCCCCTCAAGGAAAAAATATTTTTTTTATTTGAATAAAAAAGGAAATACATAAACTATCAAAAAAATGTCTTTGTAATATTACTGTGATGGGTGTGCTTGTTTCTTGTCGCCAATGGATATTGAATGTAGGAGTAATTTTGGACAATTTTAACCTTAATTCGGACTCGCTATCAAGTCGATTTCTGTATTCTGATCTTGTCGCGAACCCCCTGCTGTCCAATGGCGAACCCCACTTTGAGAAACCCTGCCCTAAGGTATAGGTAAGTCTACCTAGGAATCCTACATCGGGGGGCACGGCAGTGCCCCCACCAAGTCGAGCGCAAAGCAAGCACTGCCGTACCATCCTTTACTGGAACCATTTCGCAGCATTTTCAGGCCCCTATTTGAGAACCTCTGGATAATACTAGGACGCTGAAATTTTCGTTATCTAGTGAGCTATAACCACATACTTAAAATCCAAAATTTCAAGTCTGTAGGTAATTCAGTTCCGAAGTTAAGCGAAAGCAAAGTTTCGCATTTTCGACACACTCACTCACTCACTCACTCATGATCATCAAAATAGAACTGGTACTTCCCGTTAACTCAGAGAGCTGAAACTTGGTACATGGTTAGGGATTAACGACTACATAAAGGGAAAAATGTAAAAACTAGGATAATCGAAGATCTGGAGTACCTGGTGAAAACACTAGAGCCCAACCAAACTACTATAGAGATCGACACACTTCTTTTACAAAAAATATTCAACTTAGTGGGTCGCTTCATTTGATGTCAAAAATCTGAGGTCTGAAGTATCTGATGAAGACCCTGAGCTGCTCTGGTACATAAAAAAAATCGACTGTAATTGCAAAAATCCAGCGTAGAGAGACACATCTTCTAATTTAAGGACCGCGAATGGGCAATACGAAAAACTGTTCCTACTGTACGAGATCAAAACCGAAAAAAAGAAAAGAAAGATAATTTGCAAAAATAAGTAAATGTGTAAAATAAGAAAATCTAACATAATTAATGAATATGCTCACGTTTCTACAAAAAGAAGTGAAATCCCATCAAAAACATTCTGTAAAAAAACTATCCAAGTCTCGTTGAAGCTGCTTGTTTATCTCTAAAAAGTAATGAAATCTAGACATATAGTTGTGCCAAGTCTAAGGTTCCTTACTGCGATTTCTTTATTATTATAGTTAATGTTGTGTGACTTGGCCGTTGAACACTTTATACCAATTACCCATACCAGTATGGACTATTATCTCGCGTAACAAACAAGGTAGTTGCAACATTACATGTTAACAAAATTGACTTGTACCCACTAACGTATAAAAAATGTTCAACGGCCACGGCACACTACTTTAACTATAATAATAAAGAAATCGCAGTAAGGAACCTTAGACTTGGCACAACTATGTCTAGATTTCATTACTTTTTAGAGATAAACAAGCAGCTTCAACGAGACTTGGATAGTTTTTTTACAGAATGATTTTGATGGGATAGATTGTTTCTGCAGATGGAGTGGATTTCGATGTCGTCCAAGATCCAAACTCATTGGAAGAACCGCAACCACGGAAGAACTTGACGGTCAACATCCACCCCGCTGACATGGAGGTCATTAAAGGTAAACATGCTACGTACAGTCAGCTGCAGAGAAAAGTAACCCCCCGCCCATACAATGTTCTATTACTGGGGGGTTACCTTTCTCTGCAGCTGTCCGTACTATCGAACCATTATCTCATTTTTGGAGATCGGTTCTTAGTAACAACATGGAATTAGGAATCGGGCAGACTTGTTAAATTGTTTTTCTTGTTAAGTAGAAGAGATAGGTATTATTATTATTATTTTTTATTATCTAGCCTGGGTCAGTATCCCACTGCTGGGCAAAGGCCTCCCCCCATGTCCTCCATTCATCTCGATCTAAAGCGGTCTGGGGCCAGTCGCCTAGAAATAAGTCTAGGTCGTATAAGGTATTAGTGTAGTAATAATTCAAATAGACAAATTTAAACGCATCAGTATCTACTTCGGCTGTCGACGCCTCTATTCGGCCGTCGCCGGCTACGTTCGGCCGTCGAAGGCACTGAACGGCTTCCGCCAACTCCGATCGGCTCTTATCGGTCGTGATCGGAGCTGTTCAACTCTCGGCGCCGATCGGCAGTACTCGGAGATGTATGACTGCGAACGAGGGCGATAGGCTGCTAACAGCGCCGTTCACATGTGAACAGCTTTACGGCAATACGCTGATTTCCCGCCAAAAGACGTCGTTTCGAGCGTGGCCAAGCCGATTGACGTCTTGTTCGCTCTTATTGCATTGACTTAAAGCTTTTTCTGTCCGCCCTTACTCTAAGCCTGACACTACGTGTACGCAGGCAATTTCACTTTTCCCAACTTGCAAAAACAGTTACAAACTGGACCCTATCCTTGCATAGACACATAATTACATTTCAAATCCACAGGCGTAATAAAGAAGCTCCTAGGACAAGACGAAATCCAGCACATCAAATACCACGCGTCGACGGAACCCACTCACTCGCAGCCGCCTGATGGCAGCACCCAGACACCTACGAAGACTACCAGCATACTCTCCAGTATCACTCAGGGCTTCCGATTAGACTATGAAGGCCTAGTCCCGACTGATAAGCCTGATAGAACTCCTGAAGAGATCAGCGGTAACAAACTTGGTGATGGAGCTGGGAGAAGCAGTGCAGCAGTCAACACTGCCGGAGATGGTAGCTCTGATAGATTGGAGACTGGTACGGTGATTCCTGATAGGTCGACAGTGTCGGAATTGACTCGATCAGGTTAGCAGGTTTTGTTATAAATGTCCAGTCAAAGAATTTGGTAACTGTGCCACTTTGTACCTTTTTACAAGAAATTTCACTGAGACATAGCATAATTTCTACGTTTCTACTAATCAAAGCAATGGAACTCACTATGAAAAGGTTCAAAGTGGCACAGGTATCAATTTCCTTGACTGTACATAACATAAAATCACGCCCATGTTCCCAGATGGGGTAGGCAGAGCATACGAAACGTGAAATAGACATATCCATGATTATGATTATTTCACGCTTCGCAGCCACTTCTAGCATCATTTTGGGTTTGAAAACAGATGTAAGAGGTAAGTAGTATAAATAGTATAATAGTGACAAGTTGCTAGCCTGTCGCCTAAAGAATACCTAAACCCATTTCCTTAGTCGCCTCCTACGACATCCACGGAAGAAATGGAGAGATGCTATTCTTGACCGACACAACAAGGGTATATCTTATCAAGAACTTATAAAAATCAGCTTGAATCAGATTTTTTACAATATCCTAAAGCGAAAACAACAGCTGTAGAAGTTTTTAAGCAATTGACTCCACAGTCGCGCCAATGCTGGACTGGTTTGCTCGGCAAGAGCTGGAGCTGCCCATGATGTTCAGCTCTGAAGGTCTGCCGGAGCCGCTCACGCCTGATGCAGTGTGGACCATTCTCGGGACCACTGCCTTGAAGACCAACCAGCCACAAAAAGGTAGAGTGCAAATCAGCCGAGAAATTGGTCTACCCCCTTAAGGCGAGGTTCTACTAGATTTGTACCCCGCGTCCCTCTCGCGCAAAAGAAGGCGAAGGCGGGGTAGCGGGCGACGCGGCAGGTTGTCAATACGTTGGGCACGCGGTCAAGTTTTAGAATAAATATGAATTTAAAAAATAAACAACATCGATTGAAAACTATAATTTAGCAGATTCTCTGTAGTACTTAAAGATAAATATTTCCATATAAAAATTATGTAGAAATTAAAAAGAATAAAACCAAATAATGGGTTTTAGTTTTTATTTTTGCCTGTTTTCGAGAATTTATATGATCGAGGAAAGTACATCCTATCGCGTAACCAATTAGCACGTTCCTTAGGCAATATCTTTACGTATAACATATATTTTTTTCAAGACTGTCATTTAGCAGAAAGTATGTAAAACATTAGATCTTGCAACCTTCAATTCCGTCTCCCTTGGAATACCTCGCCTTAAGATCGATCTTCCTTTGAACCTCATGAAACAACAAAGTCAATTTCCCCTTTCAATATTATTATGACAGTGAAAATAGCTCCCTTTTCATTATTGTAATTACGTCACGTCATGTGGCATGTCAAATTAGTGATAATTTGATCTCACAGAAACTTTTGTCAAAAGTGTTAGACCACTTTCTTGGCCGACCGTACACGAACCGATTGGCCGCATGCTAGTGGCACCTGAACAATTAACCTTAAGAACACGGTAGTCGCATGTCGATCCGACCTCAGAGAGACAAAGGAAACTTAACTATTGAGACCGATAAAAAGAGGTTACAACTTACAATAAATATACCTAGTGTAATATCGTACAATCACAAAAAATTCACTAAAAGCTAACGAAAAAAAAGAAAATAGCAATACCAGGTATACAATTAAAACAATACTTAAATAAACAAAAAAGACGAAGACTGTCTAAGTAGAGACGTTAGAAAAATAGAGGTCTTAAGTGCATTAGGTACATTGTCTCGCATGTTACTGTACTAAGTCTACTGAGATCTTCGTTCAAAATTCCATCCTGTAGACAGCCAATCCCCCCACAGCGCAAAGCACCACCCCCATCATCAAGTCCTCGTACGCCCGGAAAACGTCCGCCGTCCGATCCAACGCGTCCGACTCGTCCGACATCGCGGTACGCATGGGCTTCGGCAACCGCACGCGGTTTACGCGACGCACGTACGGCTCCACACGGAACACGCTCTGTACCGAGAGTGACGAAGTCTGTCGGACCATGTGCTTTGACAGGGAGAAGTACAGGTGATGTTTAACACATTCCTTGCTCACCACTCGGATCCGAGTGGGGCGGGGCTGTAGTAGCGGCGCTCCCCACTCGGATCCGAGTGAGCGTCTAGTACATTTTGTATGAGTCAGTAAAACACCGGCGCTTGCGGCGAGTCGACGTGTTTTGCGCGGCCACTCTGGCAATATAGTCAGCTTACGAAAAAGTTTTGGCTCCCAGCTATGGATTTTTAATATTTTGTTGGCAGAGAATGTGTAAATAAGGGGACAAATGTCCCCAGCAACGTCGGGCGAAGTAGCGCGGCGTTGCCGGACTTCGCTCGACAAGTCGCGCGACCTATATCCGCGTATATACACGAGTCGCGCGACATGTCGAGAGATGTCCGGCAACGTCTCGCTACTTCGCTCGACATGTCGCGCGACACGTATACACCCCTGAAAAATATTCCCAGAAAATTCATTCAAAAAATGTTTCATTCCTATTTTTTTTTTCATTTAAAAACTTCCGTAAAAAACTTAACAGGGGTTTTCATATGTACCCGACCACTGGTTAACATATTTACCGCCAATTTCCCACCATGTAAAGATTTGTCGTCTATTGTCGTGCCAATAGGATATCGTGTGCGACGACGACGCCGCGGCCGACGACGCCGTACCTCGACATCACGAAGCTGCTCGACATGCTGCAATTCCACATCGAAGATTACGACACCAACTTGACGGCTGTCATGAACAAAACCTTACATGAAAAGGTGCCATCGCGGACAGGGATTGTTGAGCCACTTACCTATGTTTGTAACTTGGTCGTGTAATACTAATCCAATAGCGAACATCTAGTCGGTCACATCGGTCATTGATTACACGTCTAAATTGCGAACAGTGGCAAGTGGCTCCACAATCCCGGTTCGTGACTGTACCACTGATTTTGCTGTGGTTTACCACAGTAGCGGCAGTGTCGGTGTTTTGAAACACTTCTCCATTTCTTCCGTGGTTGTCGAAAGAGGCGATTAAGGAGGGTAAGGTAAATTTTTGGGGACAGGCTAGCAACCTGTCACTATTATAGGTACTAGGTACCTCTTACATCTGTTTTCAAACCCAAAATGATGCTAGAAGTGGTTGCGAAGCGTGAAGTAGTCATAATCACATAGTTATTTCACGTTTCGTGTGCTCTGCCTACCTCATTTGGGAACAAAGGCGTGATTTTATGTTCCTACATACATATTCTCACGCCCGCATTCCCAAGAGGGGTAGGCAGAGCACATGAATTCAAAAATCCAGTGCCACGTTTAGCAATTTCAGGGTAACCAGATGGTTAAACGTGATATTGCAGTGACAGGTTGCTAGCCCATCGCCGTCAATACACTAACCCTTTCCCAGAGTCGACTCTTACGACACCCACGGGAAGAAAGGGGGAGGTGCTATTCTAACCCGGGACCACACGGGGCATTTATCTACTATATAAAAATAAGTCGTGTTTTCCTTCCTGACGAAATACCTCCAGAACGCACGAACCGATTTGGCCAATTCTTTTTTTTAAATGTTCGTTGAAGTTCAGGGAAGGTTTGTAAGATGAGAAAGTGTGGAAAAAATTAGTGTAACATACTAAAAAACTAAAAAATCGTTCTCACATACAAATTTTTCAACTCAAAAAAACAGTAAGCGCCGCAATATTTCATACATCTTACGCGTTTTTGTTAAAATCTTCTCTCTTTAGCTCAAGAACGACGGAAGCGCCGCTGATTTTCATACGTCTCCCGCTTTTTTGCGAGCAAAATAGGTACTTTCACACTAATGTCGTTAAGGCGAAAGTTACTTACATTTCGTTAGTAAATTAACCCTTATTCCCTAAGATACGCGGCCGTCAAAATTTATACTGAACTGACAAATTTTGACATTATTTACAGCATATTATCACTAGCCAGCTAGCCACTTGGCCACATAAAACCTATTTGGATGTTTACTTAGATGTTTTGATACATTGTTGGTTTATGAATGAAGCTGTGCCCGCGACTCCGTCCGCATGGATGAGTGACTATTCCCCCCGTTTTTTCCACATTTTCCAATATTTCAACCGCTCCTATTAGTCGCTGCGTGATGTTATATAGCCTAAAGCCTTCCTCAGTAAATGGTCTATCCAACACACAAATAATTTTTCAATTCGAACCGATAGTTCCTGAGATTAGCGCGTTCAAACAAACAAACAAACAAACAAACTCTTCAGCTTTGATTCGTCAAAGAAGATTAATTGTCTTTTTACCATTTACTAAAACGCCCTCGAATAGCGCGCAAAATTAAAATACACATAGGTACATACATATCCTCCGCCTGTATTCCCGAGAGGGCTAGGCAGAGCACATGAATTCAACAATCCAGTGCCACGTTTAGCGATTTCAGAGCAACCAGGTGATCAAACGTGAAACTGCAGTGACAGGTTGCTAGCCCATCGCCCACAATACACTAACCTTTTCCCAGAGCCGACTCTTACGACACCCACGGGAAGAAAGGGGGAGGTGCTATTCTAACCCGGCACCACACGGGATATAAATTAAAATCCATACTAATATTATAAATGGGAAAGTGTGTTTGTTTGTTTGTTTATCAGTCTTTCACGGCTAAACAAAGCGACGTAGTGACGTGATTTTTGGGTGGAGATAGTTGAAGGGATGGAGAGTGACATAGGCTACTTTTTGTCTCTTCAAAACTCCCCATTTCACTAAAGTGAGAGGTGGAAGTTTGTGGAGAATACCGCAATTTTCTATGTAGAAAGCTATAAATTGGTATATGGGATGGGCTATCTCTTCTGTCCTACCCCGAAATTAACGCGAGCGGAGCCGCAGGCAAAAGCTAGTGATTTTATGTATGTATGTATAGCCTTCAATTTTGGTGACCGTCCCTTGTGTCAGACAGGGCTACAAGCACTGCCTGCCGACAACGACATTCACGACAACGACGACGCTGGAGCCTCCCCGCACGCCCCCCATGTACGACTACGAGCCCAGCGAGATGACTGGCAACGTCGTCTCCAAGGTTAGCAATCATCAGACCCTGGGCAGACGACATACTATCCGCGATGGACTTTTTAGTCTGCGAAAATAGAACCTATGGAATTATATGCAGTAACGCACACGAGGCGCAGAAAGTCCGGCGCACAATGCATACAATCCAGTCTGTGCTGCCCCTTATCATATGAATACAAGACGACGGATTGGCTGTTTTACGCGTTTTGTTCATCAATTTCGCATAACCAGTAGATAAATTTAGCTCGATATGTTTCCGGCTAATCCGTAGTGAGGCGGAAGCCACATTGTTAGCATTTATATCATTGTCAGCATCAAATCAACCTATCAGATCAGCATGCATGACATAAAAAATGGTGGCATTTCCGGCGGTGGCTACCGGTCACAATCACAAAACGCGGCCACTGGCATATTTTCTGTAGTTTTTATACATTTTATGAGCGCCACACGCTACAATCGTCGCTACCGGCCACTAAACGACTGTCTGAACTAGTGATGTTCCGGATATCCGTATCCGTATCCGTATCCGCGGATATCCGAGGGAAAAGAAAAATCCGTATCCGTATCTGTATCCGTTACTTTTCGAGCGGATCTTTTACGGATCTTTTTCAAGTGATGAGGTAGAATTAAAAACTATTAAAATCAATTCATAGTATTTTTATGTATTTAATTCAAGATATTTGGCACCTTTACATTGCAGACATCTAGATAGATAGATCTTTATAACCAAAACAAAAGTAACTATGCGCGCAATGCAAGTCAAAACATGTCCTGCCTCACCTGCCTGACGTTGCGGTGAGCGTAACGTCAACTATCGTTTCACGGCCGCGGGTACTGACACCAAATGAATAAGAAAATAAAGATTCGTATCCGTATCCGTATCCGCGGATCTTGACTCTAAATATCCGTATTCAGATCCGTATCCGCGGATATACATTTTTAACGATCCGGCACATCACTAGTCTGAACTAAACAAGTGGCTGTCGCGCGCTTCAACTACTTTTGTTGCTGCGTCTAACTTCTGGCGGCGACGTTTTTGGCGGTAGCCAGTGGCCCGTATGCGACACTAGAGGTTGTTCCCACCATGTTCGATGTCGGTCCGATTATTTATCGGGTGTCGTAGCGGCAGAACATTTTATATGAAGCTCGGATCCGACACAAAATAATTATCGTGCGTTTTGTCAGCCCATACGCCGGAAAAAAATCGTGTCGGCCACGCTGTTCACTTCATACTTCCGCGCATCGCATTCGCGCTTTCAAATTGTCGTGGCTGACAGCCGACTGTATGAACAACAGGCGTCGACTCCCGATAAAAATCGTCCCGACAGACCACATAGTGGGAACGAGCTTTAACTGCGGAGTACACCTTCTGTTTACGACTATGTATTGTGTTCTTAGTGCTGACGGCCGGTAAGAGAACCTGACTGTGAAGCTTAAAGTCCCGGGTTCGCCCGGTCGGGGCAGATGTCTGTATGATGAATACGAATGTTTGCTCTCGAGTCTTGGATGTTTATCAATATATAAGTAAGTTTATCCGTTGTCTCGTACCCATAGCACAGGCATTAAATTTCCTAATTTGGGTTGAGACTAGGTGATTGCTGTAAAATTGTCCACTGATATGATATTTTATTATTAGTGCTACGTGTGCGGTATGGAGGAGCTGGGCATCCCGATCAACGCGCACTGCTCGGATCCGTTCGCGAAGGAGTTGCTGCCGCCAGCTATGCCGGACCACGTCGCGTCGCTGCGGCGCAAGGGGTTCAGGAAGTACTGCAAGTATATGGACATGTGAGTGCCGCTTCGAACCACGGAATCCTAATACTAAAACTATTCCACGTAGCTAAAAAGTAAGGTCTACTCGACTAGTTCTCATTTACGAATACGGTCTGAATATATGAGCCAAATAGATACACGTTTTAAGAGCCCATTCCCGCGTTATCCATTGGGACGTTTTTTTATCGGATGTCGGCACCGCTGTTCACACTAATCGGGCTGACAAAATGCACGATATTTTATATCGGATCCGAAATAAAATCGTTGTTGTTCGTGTGCGAACAGCTTCATATAAAATGTTCTGCCGCAACGACACCCAATAAAAAATCGGCCTGACATCTCGTCGTATCCTACGAATAGGGGCGTAATTACCATTAATGCCTTTTTCCTCTTCTTTGATAATCGAATTCTGTATTTTTTTCTCCATCTACTAGTCTTAAAAATATAACAAACTCATTTCATTTCGAAAAGTTATTCAAGTTTTTCAGATGAGCCACAATTGCAATAGCTCTATTTCTTCCGTCGAATAACGCCACTATAGCCGTAAGAAGCTGTTTTCGCGGAGAAGTGAAGCTCGGGGAGTCTGCGGGAGGTTAAAACGCCGGCCGCGTTCGCCATTACGCCCTTTTACACGAGGAGCGTTTGCGCATGTACTGGCCTAGGACGGTGTCGTTATAACCTTTACGCCCCTTTTCCATGGAGATAACGTGTTTACGACATAATTTTTTATGGCATTAACTACATTACGCCTTTTTACCTCGTGAAAAAATAAAGTTTTTTTTTTAAATTATAGTGGTAAAAATAATTAACTGACATTTTACATAAATTACATAAAAAATTAAAAATAATATTTAACCATAAAAATTGTAGGGTGTCAAGTATTCTTACTTTTTAATTTTAGATTACTAGGTTTTACGCTGATTTTTTTAAACAGTTTAAAGCGTCTCCTGTAAAATTAACTTTTTGTAGTTACGCCCCTTTTCGTAGGATACGACGATCTGACAGCTGTAAGTGAAATAGTTTTTGATATTTAGGCCAAAACTTTATTTATCCACTATTTTTAACTATTTATTCTTCTAACTCGGAGTTCGTTAGTTCAGTTACTGGAACTTGGCTTGACAAGCTGCCGCTGACGTGTCTGTTTTTCAGGAAGCCGTGGTACGTGAACGGCTCCGGCATGTGGGGCCGCTGGAGCGGCGGCTGCGCGGTGCGCTGGGTATGTTTTCTTCGGTCCTGGTGGTCGCAGCGTGATGTTATATAGCCTAAAGCCTTCCTCGATAAATGGGCTATCCAACACAAAAAAAAAATTCAATTCGAACCAGTAGTTCCTGAGATTAGCGCGTTTAAACAAACAAACAATCTTTTCCGCTAGTATAAAGCATACCTACTTGTTTAATGAATAGATCAGTATTTACTCGACATTTGTTAGATTCACTTGCTCTCCTATATCGCCCCCCTTACATGCACGTCCAACTAACGCGATGCTGATGGTCATTGAATTTTGAACAGATCATATTTTACTATTTTCCGAAAATGTGCAATTCATATAAAATCCACCACTGATGGCGCAAAACCACGAAGTTTACGCAAATAGGGCACAGCAATGAGATCTGGAAGACAACCATCATTGTGGCAGAACATGTCGGTGCCATTGGTATTTGGGTCGATCAACTATTTTATGTCCCTGGTTGCCATGGTGACGTCCCCTGAGTCACCGATTAAAATAGAGTTTTTCTGGGATATAATCCACTGTATGTTGAGAGTTTTTTTTACAGTTATAAGCATTTCTTTACGGCACATCTCCTGTGGATAAAACGGAACCAAAAAAACAACCTTTTTCTAAGCAACTCTATCACAGTTGTCTCCAGACTTACGGAACAAAAAAACAACACAAAATAGTTAATTGGCCCATTTGCTGGTCATCACATGTCGAATAAATACCGATCTATTCATTAAAGACGTGTATACTTTAAATACTAACTTATAACTACGTCATCGCTACAGGTGGACCTCAGCGGGGTGTACACGCAGCGCGTGTGCCGCGACCGGGACCGGCCCGCGCTCGGCCGCCACTTCATCAGCAAGCGGCTGGCGAAGCTGGAGTTTGCGCTGAGGGTCGGTGGCGGCACAGACAAGACAATAGACACGTTCAAACAATACAGATACCACGTTCAGACATAAACTCAGACCAGACGGTCAGATATCCATTTACATACAACAATTTTCATACAGAACGGTCAGATATCCACTTACATACACCACGCTCAGACAAAAATTTACACACTTCGCCTGACGTCGCTACGTACGGTATGTTACGCGACGTCGCCAGATATGTCAGGCGAAATCGGCGCGCTTTAGTTGAGGCGTGTGACACACACACAAGGGACATTAATTTGTCCCCTATAGTAGCGGAATTATGTGTAAAGAATCCGAAACTTCGCTGTCTTTACACCAGGCCCCTATTTCATCAAGTGTACAATTGTCTGCGACATTATGTCTGCTGAAATTTCGACTACCTACCTATCAAGCATTTTGTCAAATCGTTCTCATTTTAATCAAGTGTCAATTATGTTAGGCTGGTTTCACCGCTGTCCAAGAGATCCGTACTGGCTGTTGTTATGGGCACATGGAGCACAACTGAGGAACTAGAGCATGATTTCACAGCGACGTGAAGCGGGTCCCGTGCGCACCAATCCGGGTCCCTGTGAAATGATGCTCTAATTCCTCATTTGTGCTCCCGCTCCGGGCGCCCGTGGCGACAGCCCGTACGGATCTCCCGGACAGCTGTGAAACCAGCCTTATGAAACAAGACTATTTTGAGTAACTCAACATACTTGTTGATACACACATACATACATATTCTCACGCCTGTGTTCCCATGAGGGGTAGGCAGAGCACATACTTGTTGATTTGTCGGGAAATTTTGAAATGAGGTCGAGGCTGTCAGGTTTACGCTACAATTGCACAACTTCGTGGTAAGCAATTGCGTATTTTTGTAATGGCTATCAAAGAAAGTAGGAGAGACAATTGTCACGATGGTAAAATAAGGTCCAGCTTTAAGGAACCTTCTATTGGTTTCCAGAAAGTGGACAACGGCTGCATGCTGAGCCCGATGGCGACGCTGGTGCCCTTCTCGCGCGGCGTCTCGCTCTACGCGCGCCTCCACGTCTGCGTCTGCAGCACCAACTGGTGTAACGCTGCCAGGAGACTGGCCACCTCCCTGTGGGTTTGGGCCGTGGCGCCCCTGACTGCTTTGAGGTCGTAGGGATCTATCAACATAGCATGGCAACACTCTACAGAAGCGATAGTCTACGCGTCATTTTCTGACATGAGCGTAGCCAGTTCAGTTCAGATATTAACATTACGGGGGGCCATACAACAATAGTGATTTTTTTGCTGTTCTTGGGTCGATATAAATAATAGTTACGTGTAGACAACATGGTGATTGGGCGATGAATGGTACGGAACCCTTCGTAAAGTCTGACTCGCATTTGACCGTTTTTAAACCCCACCCGAAACTAAATCCTGGCTACGCCCGTGTTTTCTGACGTCTCTAATTAGACAGTGACATATAAAGGATATCTCGCGTGCATCTACTCGCGCCCTGTCGTGCTAAGCCGGCTGTAGGTAGTCATAGTCACAAACGCCGCCACGAGGAGCTAGACGCAGCTACAAAAATAGTAGCGTTAGCCACATAGAGCCACTTGTTTAGTTCAGCCTGCAGAGCTCGACAGACCGGGAGATAAACAATACCTATCACTGTCTAATTAAACACTTCAGAAAGTGACAGGTCGCGCTTGTCATCTACGTTGCTATTAAGCCCTATAGCAGCCGATTAGTGATCGGTGCGGGCCACAAGAAGCGACCAACGACGGTTGTGTGGCGGCCCCGGCGTCAAACGTAATGTATAGGCATAGGACTTTTGGATACTCGCCGTGGTTCTAGAATCCATGGAGTCGCCATTATGTTAAAATTTTAATAAGATTTTTATCGAAGTCCAAAAAATAGTCTAGTAAACAGTTAATACTTGTCAGTAGTCTGTTACATTCACAACAGTAGTAACTATTAAAGAGGATGCATATCGATGAAGTAAATCATACTCGTATATTATAATATTTTAATCACGTCACCTGTAAACTTTTACTTGTGTAGAGTTATTATAAAATTAATCAATTACTGATATATCCGCATTAAACATGACAATTATTTTTTTACACTTTGATTTGACAGCTAAAAAATATTTAAGGTAATGGCGACTCCATGGATTCTAGAACCACGGCGAGCACCCAAAAGTCCTAAGCCTAGTAATGTATATAAAATGTATGAAAGCTACAGGAAATATGCCGGTGGCGACGTTTTGTGGCTGTGGCTGGTGGCCCGTGCGCCCATGAAGCCGTATCTACATCATTCACATTCATACACACGTTTTTACATCGCCTGCATTTTCAAATTGAATGGCAGAGCACAAGGAACTAGGGAAGGGGGAAACGCCTAATGATTTTTTGTGTTTTTGTTACCGTTTGTGTTTTGTTTTTGTAAATTGTGTTCGTTTTGTGGCTGTGTAGTAATAAGAAAGTCAAGTGCTAATAAACCCTTGTATTGTTGTTGTTTGTTTTATTTATGAAAACTATCAAACTAGAGTATTTTCAAGTGGTATGGTAGTGGTTCAAGTGGAGGCTCGACGAAGGGTGGTAACAATAAAAGCTGACTGATAGAAACCTACCCCTACTGGAATAGAAGTATTTTAGGCTAGAGCTTTGCGACCTTGAGTACTGGTTAATTTAGCTTCTCCAGAATTTGTGCGGTGTTTATGTCTTATAAAGCCGGGTCCAAACTGGTGTAACGTGCAATGTAATCCGCCATGTACAAGAAGCTTATACTCAAACTGGAGATTGCATATAGAAGAAAAAAGTGAAGCCCAAAAAATTGACCTTGAATGACGTCAC
>BHDV01065557.1:85998-98513 GCA_005406045.1 Adoxophyes honmai
GGCAGTGTTTCGTGTGCGGCATGGACGCGCCGGGCATCCCGCACTCGTCGCAGTGCGCGGACGCGTTCGCCCCGGACTACTTCCCAGGCGCGTCGCTCATCTACCCGCCCACTCACTCACTCCCTCACTCGCTTGTTGGCAGTGTTTCGTGTGCGGCATGGACGCGCCGGGCATCCCGCACTCGTCGCAGTGCGCGGACGCGTTCGCCCCGGACTAGTTCCCGGGCGCGTCGCTCATCTACCCGCCCACTCACTCACTCACTCGCTCGCTTGTTGGCAGTGTTTCGTGTGCGGCATGGACGCGCCGGGCATCCCGCACTCGTCGCAGTGCGCGGACGCGTTCGCCCCGGACTACTTCCCGGGCGCGTCGATGGTCTACCCGCCTACGCACGTCTCGCGGTACATGAAGCATTGCCGGTATCTGGACATGTTAGTACATAGCTTTCTACATATATATACATTCAAGGAAATTTATTACTGTGCCACTTTGTACCTTTTTACAAGAAATGTCACTGTAACATACCATACTTTCTACTAATCAAAGCAATATGAAATTCACTATTAAAAGGCTCAAAGTGGCACAGGTATCTATCAATTTCCTTGACTGTACCTACATACATACATAACCGTCACGCCTTATTCCCTGCGGGGTAGGCAGAGACAACAGAGCGCCATTCGCTTCTATTCTGACATACTTCTCTCGCTTCACTCACATTCATAACTCTCGTCATACACGCTCGACGGTTTCGGGTACTCCTAATTTGGCCTCCCTTTAGTACATCGTCGATCTGGTCGATATACGATATACTGTACCTACATCCCGCAGAAAAAAAAAGAAAATGCTACATAGACAAGAATATGCTCATTTTAGGTCCCCGCATAAATGCATAAGTATACGTCGTCATTTTTCGGGTCCCGTACTCTTGTACTCTTGTAATATCATACATATCACATCATTCGACAATATTCACAGCAAACACCTAATCCCAAATTAGGTAATTTTAATGTCTGTGCTATGGATACTAGACAACTGATAAACTTACTTAAAGATATAAGCATCCAAGCCAAGACTCGATAGCAAACATTCGTGTTCATCATGCAGACATCTGCCCCGACCGAGGATCGAACCTGGGGCCTCAAGCTCCAGGCTGGATTCACAGCTGTCCGGGAGATCCGTATGGGCTTTTACTACTGGCGTCCGGAGCGGGAGCCCAAATGAGGAACTAGAGCAAGGCTGGCCAATAGATTTTCCAGGCGAGCAAAATTTTTAAGACTGTTGCGACGGCGGGCCACAACGATTTTTCAAGGCGAGCAATCTGGTGCAAGCGCTGCCACCGCGCGCCGTCAGTTGGCCGGCTGAACGCGCTGGGCGAGCCAACTCAAATGCCTTGGCGGGCCACTTGGTGGCCCGCATGCCTGGGTTTGGCCAGCCTTGAACTAGAGCATCGTTTGACAGCGACCCGGACTGTGAAAAGATGCTTTAGTTCCTCATTTGTGCCACCGAAAGCCCGTAGCAACAGCCCGTACGGGTCTCCTGGACAGCTGTGAACCCAGCCTCACATTTAGGTTCTCTAACCGCCGGGCTCTCTCTCGATTCTTTGGCTACATTTATAACCTTAAATCCTGTTTCCCACAGGCCTTCATGGCACATCAACGGCACCGCCGGCCGCTCCATGTGGGGCGCCTGGGACGGCGGCTGCTCCGTCCGCTGGGTGGACATCTCCGGCGTGTACACGCAGCGCTCCTGCCGCGCGCGGTACAAGCCCGCCATCGGCAAGAGCTTCGTCAGCAAGCGGCTCGCCAAGATGGAGTACGCCCTCAATGTGAGCAACTGTGTCCAGTAGACTTAGCATAAGCGCGCGAGATAGACGGTACCTGTCAGTGTCTAACTAGAGACGTCAACCGACTTGGTACAGCAAGGCACGAGTAGAAATGCACGCGAGGTAGATTATACCCGTCACTGTCTAACTACAGATGATAGAAAATATCAGGTAGACTATCCCATGCACGAGGCGACTAGGGCATGTTGCCGTGGTAAGTCTACAGGTATAGATAGTGGGGCTGCTACTGATAGACTATACCCTTCTTTGTCTAACTAGAGACGTCAGCCGGCTTAGCTCAACAAGGCGCGTGTAGAGACGCGCGAGATAGACTATACCCGTCACTATCTAACAAGAGATGTCAAAAAAGGACAGGTAGACTAGACCGTGTTGCCGTGCTAAGGTCAGGTCTAGATGTGCGGCTGCTCCGTGCGCTGGTGGCCCTCTCTGGCGTGTACACGCAGCGCTCCTGCCGCGCGCGGTACAAGCCCGCCATCGGCAAGAGCTTCGTCAGCAAGCGGCTGGCCAAGACGGAGTACGCCCTTAATGTGAGCAACTGTCTCCAGTAGGCTTCACACAGCAAGGCGTGGAGATACGTGCGAGTTAGACAGTGCCCTGTGTCTGTCTAACTAGAGATGTCAGCAGGCTTCATACAGCAAGGCGTGGAGATGCGCACGAGATTGACTATACCTGTCACTATCTACCTAGAGACGTTAGCCGGCTTAGCACAGCAAGGTAAGAGTAGAGATGCGCGCGAGGTGGACGGTATCTGTCACTGTCTAACTAGAGACGTCAGCCGGCTTAGCACAGCAAGGCGCGAGTAGAGACGCCTGTGAGATAGACTACACCCGTCACTGTCTAACTAGAGACGTTAGCTGGTTTCGCACAGCAAGGTGCGAGTAGAGATGCGCGCGGAATAGACTATACCTGTCACTGTCTAACTAGAGACGTCAGCCGGCTTAGCTCAACAAGGCGCCAGTAGAGACGCGCGAGATATTTAGACTACACCGTCACTGTTTAACTAAAGACGTCAGCTGACTTAGCACAGCAAGGCGAGAGAAGAGGTGCGCGCACCACATTGCATAACATAAAGTATGATAGAAGCGCCTGTCAAACGTGATATAAACACAGTTGTTTACGCAGTGTTTTGTATGGTCTGCGTACCCTATGTGGGTGTGGGAAATACTCCAATAGAGAGATCTCTCTCCAGGCAGATGTTATGCCTGAGGATCGAAGTGTACAGAGAGGAGGTTGGAAGTTGTATTTAATATTTATGCAACCGTTCGTCGAAACTTCGTTAGCACGATGTAGGATCGTTTAGTTCGACTGTTCGACGTATATGGCGCTGGGGCGCTACATGGGAATACAGGCGTGTCTTTTTTCAGATGTTGGACAACGGCTGCATCAGCAGCTCCTCGGCGTCGCTCGTGCCGTTCTCTCGCGGGATATCGCTGTACGCTCGCTTCTACGCATGCGTGTGTAAAGGAACTTATTGCAACGGAGCGCGCGCGCTGCGATCGACAACCGGCAGTGTTTGGTTGGGATACGCGTCGTTCGCGATCTCTGTTCTAAGGGCCTACGCTAGCTGATGCGTACTCATAGAGGACAGAACCTATAGAGTGCTAATATCATTGGATTTGTTCGAAGACGATTCCGCCAAACTATGGGCGCGTTCGCTGTGCTGTTATTAGCCGGCCCAAGATCGCGCGTTACGCAGTGGCTTTTTCCTCTTTGGTTATTAGCTCTTTACAGTTTCTTTGACAGTTTGTAAGTTGAAATAAACTGACGGTTTGCGGAATTGGGTGGCCATCATTGTTTCTCTAGTTGGTCTGTCCTCTATGTGCGTACTACACGACGTACAGCCGCTTAATAGGAAGTTGTATGAACGCCGCTAACTTATGCGGGCGTACGCGACGGATTGTACGCACGGCGGGTGACGGGCGTCCGCTCCGTGCGCACGCGGAGTGCACACGCTCACGGACTATGTAATTGTTTAAGATAATAAATAAAAAAAATAAAATAAATAAAAAAAAATAAATAAATAAATAAATAAAATAAAATAAATAAAAATAATACTGTACCTCTAGTGTAATGAAAACGATGATGAATTCGTTAAAGAATTCGCTTAGTTATCACGGAATTGTATGGAGACGTGCAGTTGTGCAAACGTTCCGCTGGCGGCGCTGTCACTGTTTCCATACAATTTTGCGATAACTCGCAAACGAATTCGTTAGCGACTGCAAAATCGTTTTCATTACACTAGACGTTCTGGTAGCGCTAACGCCTAGTTCGGACTAGGCTAGTATTTTAGTCAAGTTGTGGGTATTTTAGTAGCTAAACGTGACTGAATAATGAAAATTCACCCGTCGCGTACGCCTGTCGCGTACTCGCTGGTACGCGGCGTACTACGTGCGCACGCGGCGGACGTACGCGCCAGCTAGTGGAAGCCATAAGACGGGGATGGTTTGAAGAGGATTCGAATATCGTTTGTCAGCAGCCGTCACGGCTCCTTGATGAACTACGGAGTATCCCGAAATGTCGAGATAAACTTTATATCGTTCGTATTTATTACGTAGTGATTATGACTAACATAAGTCTCATGACAGTTTCATGTTCAAAATTGAAATGATACGACACGATTCTGATTTCTGATATTATGTTTATGTTTAATATTATTTTTATTTGTAGTAACGTTGTTTTGTAATGTTAATTTAATTTTTTAGTTATTTCTATTGTTCTTTTTAAGGAATAAACCTTTATTTTTTATCGTTAGTTTTACTCGATGCGCAGTTTAAAAACGTACACTCCCCGGTATCTGACTTGGCAGAACCTTGCTTTACATACCTACTTACCATGAACAACCATGTGTGTTTAAATGCCTGTGAATTTTTGATAAAAGTTGAATAAAATTAACCCCAAACATGTCGCATACCCACGATTTAACCCATTCAATGCCGAGAACGCGAAATCGCGTCCTATGCTAATTTCATCGTAATGCCGGGAACGCGATATCTCTTAGTTAGTTAAGTATCCGTATTTTTCGTGATTTAAGAGTGAAGACAAGAAGGTTTAAGGGTAAAGCCAAACGAGCGTAACTTTGTAAATTGTGAGTCGCGTATTTTCGGTCACTTATTTTACTTTCAACTGAATTCACAACTCATTTTGCGTCGTGCGGCATCGATTGCATTTTTATATGAAAGTTATGAAACCGAATGCAGTAGAATTATTGCGGCCGAAATTCTGCTATACACAAAATTACGCTCGTTAGGCCTCACCTAAAAAAAGAAATGTACAGTCACGAACAGGGATTGTTGAGCCACTTGCCACTGTTCGCAATTTAGACGTGTAATCAATGACCGACGTGACTGACTGATGTTATCTATTGGATTAGTATTACACGACCAAGTTACAAACATAGGTAAGTGGCTCAACAATCCCTGTTGGTACCTACAACTTATGAAACGATTGTTTATTCCTTCGTTCACCAAACTTAGCCAGGCATGATCAATACAGCTACCGCGAAAATTCACAAAATGGCCGTCGCCCACCTGTTAACGGCGGCTCGCTATTGGCGGGTACCTCCGAGAAGGTGTAGGGAGGTTCACGGTATGTATCGTTGTTATATACTCTAATCTAAAGGTTAAAGATTTAGGGGGGTTTAAAATGACGCCAGTGGATATTTACATACGGTAACGTCATGCGTATTAATTATGCATCTAGTCAACATTATGAGACATCCGTGTTCAATGGGGTAGGTAAAGCAAACGAAATGTTGCGTAGGGTAGGAAATGTATAGCTACATCTAGCATAATTTTTATGTACATGCATCATGGATGTATTCACAAATGGGATAGGCAGAGCACACGAAACGTTTTATAGACGAAACCATGACGTCACAGTCCTCTTTTTTTAGGTATGCCTAAACCATACCTAATCCTATTTCCATAGTCGCCTCTTACGACATCCACGGAAAAAATGGAGAACTGTTATTCTATCCCAACACCACATAGGAAACTGTAGTTTGTGTTTAAATTTTCTTTGTCGAGCAATCCAATATGCCACTAAATTGTAAATACCTACTTATGCTGGATCAGGAATTTATTGATTTATAGTACTTTTAATTATAATCAACATGCTTCTAACCCCGCATAATTTGTATGCGGCTAAGCCGAAGCAAACTTACGGATTACTCAATCAAGTGAAGTGGCTATCCAGCTAGCCACAATCTCTTTTGATCTCTAGTTCTCAGAGATAGAGGTTAAAGTTGTACTTGGATACTTGAGCTAAGGGGCTAAGTTATGACAGGACAGTTTTTCATTTTTCTTGTTGGTTGGATACATCTTTGATATTGCAGTGGCGGAGTTTTGTTTTCGTTTTTAGGGTATAGTCATAACTGTGCCACTTTGTACCTTTTTTACAAGAAATTTCACTGTGACATACCATACTATCTAATAACCAAAGCAATATGAAACTCATTATGAAAAAATTCGAAGTGGCACAGCTATCAATTTCTTTGACTGTGCCTTTAGGCCGGTCACATACATTCGGAATTTTTCCGTTCGGAATCCCGAATCGGAAAATCGAACGCAGTCAATCCATACAAAATCTATGGACCGCCACACACATTCGCAAGCTTTCCGTTCGGAATTCCGAACAAAAATTTTCCGAATGTGTGGCTAGTCCATAAATGTCGCATGGATTTAGTGCGTTCGGACAGTCCGATTCGAGATTCCGAAACGGAATTCCGTATGAATGTGGCCGGCCTTAGGAGGTATCGGTAGCGTTTTGCATCTGTTTTTGAACCTAAAATTTACGAAATAGTTATTATACAGGGTGGGCGAAAATTAACCGTAAACATTTTAATCAGTGGTCGGGTATACACGTCTGAAAACCCATGTGAAGTTTTTTTTTTTAATCTTCATTCAAAAAAATTGGATTTTTTTAACATTACGCTGCAATTCCCTTGGTTGCCTCTTACTGCGTCCACGGAAGAAATGAAGAGGTGTTTTCAAACCCAAAACCATTATTGAAACTCAGTCCTACAAAATGAATTGATTTTATCCGCACAATAGCTACAGACACAATTTTCACTTATCATGCTCCCTCGGGTAATAAATCATAGAAATTCTTTCTGTAGTATAGGGATAGTTTTCGGTTCGATACTTATGTTATAGCTTGGCGATTGCAAGGGGTTTTACAGTCTGGAGTCTGAGTTTTACATTGCGATGCCCCGGCATCTAATTTGGGAAAAAATTAAATTGTGGGGTTAAGTATATCGGCACCTATGTTACAAGCTTTCATTTAGCTACTTAATTTATTTGTATGTTTACAAATTTTGCCAGGAAGATTTGAACCACTTCCAATACCGATTGAGCTGAAACTTGGTATACATACGTAACTTGGGATGACAATACAATATTCCGGTAGTGGACTTCTGGTGGCCCAGCCGGGACTGTCTCCGATGGAGGAACTTGTCAACGGTTGGTCTGATTCACTTGAAATCTGGTGCTCATAATCTAGGGTGGATGACAACGAAGTACAGTAGGCAAAAAGGCTAATTTCGAAAATAAAATTTTTGTTGGTGATAAATAAGTTTTTTTTTGCATGCTCTGCCAACCACGTTTAAAAACACAGACGTTAAAAGCATCCCCCTGATGTCTAATCCAACCACAGTTTTTACATGATAAAAACAATAAACTTTATAGTTGCCAAGAGGAGGTTGGGGGCAAAAGGAGCGGTGGAAATGATCAATTTATAATTCACGGATCGGCGGCCTGTCATTCGCGGCAGTAAAAATTTATTTCTTTCGTCTCACTCGAGCTATCGTTCAAATGCTAATTTTATTCTAAAACTTTGGTCATAAATGCGCATATACTGTGGTCGTTGCAGACGTTTATAGTATGACTACTTTACGTTAGAATGTGATTTAGAAGTTTGAAGTTCGATAATTATGTCATTTGATAGTTTCTTTACTGTAATTACCATTTTTTTTACATTTATTTCGCAAAAAAATATACTTACACTGAGTGTTTCTTTTGCTTTAGATAAATTGACACATTTCATACAAAAATAAAAATAAATTATTCGTCTGAAAGTTCCGATTTTTATGGACATCTCGTTGTGAAGCTAGGGTAGGCAAATAACCCTTATATTGTTACATTTACCAGACGAGACACGTTCATTTATTTGTATATCTATTGCTATTTTCTTTTTTTTCAGTGGCTTTAAGTATATGAATATTATAGTTTATTATAGCCTCTCTTTTCGCTGGTGTCTGAAACGTTGCCCGTAAGCGGTCGCTTCAGGAGTAATTCCACGTTTGTATTTTACCATTTTGCTTTTTTTGCACGTTAAACTATTTACCTATCTTGTTACATTTTCCTTTCTTCCTAAGAGCTTGAAATACAGCCGTCTTAATTTAATTCCCAGCTTATATCTTCAAAACAGACTCAGCAATCAGCAAAAAGCTTTTCCGACGACAGAAATGGGTGCTCCAAACTATTTATTATTTTAGGGGTTGCTTAACGGGCTTCATAAACCAGGGGGCGACGCCATCAATATCATTTATGGAGACAGCAATTAAATAGTTAAAAATAACTGCAGTTGCGGATGGCAACGCTGCGATGTGATTGAGTTTTGTTTTGGTAAGGCAACTCTGTTTAACAGAGTGACAATGTATTTTCTTGTGTGTATTATATGCTGTATGAATGTAGTATAATTTTTGATAGGAATGTTTATTAGAGCAGATGAATATTTCACATACAAATACATATTCTCACCCCTGTATTCCCAAGCCTGGTAGGGAGAGCACATGAATTCAAAAATCCAGTGCCACGTTTAGCAATTTTAGGTTAACTAGATGGTTTAACGTGATATTACAGTGACAGGTTTCTAATCCATCGCCCACAATACACCAACGGCAAGAAAGGGGGAGGTGCTATTTTAACCCGGTCCTGGTAATGAATATTTCAATTTCTGTAAATTTAGTAATTTTCCATATTTTCCTATGTTAAAGATTCGGGTCGGATATAATTTTGAAGTACCTACTTACATTACGCCTGTATTCCCTATTCGGGTCGGTTAGGCAGTGCAAGAACCTAATGAACGTGGATGAAGAAGAAGGTATGCCAGGATCGCAGCAAGTGAAACAAAGTGGTCTCTGCCTACCCCTGTGGGAAAGAGGCGTGACGGTATGTATGTATGTATGTATGTAGGCAGTGCACACGAAACGCTATGTAGACAAAACCAATACTATTTCACGTTTTACTTCTAGCATATTTTTTTAGGTCTAAAGTTGGCAGGTATTAGTGACAGGCTATTTCCTTAGTCGCCTGTTACGACACGGCGAAAAAACTTATAAAATATATTTGAAATACTTATAAAATCAGTTCACCTACCCCAATTGCAACAAAAACACATTAAAACCGCTATCAAATTATTTTGTCTACTAAATGACCTGTCAAGTGTTCAAAAAACTAACCCCGCGTACAAATTACAGCTCGTCACATTATACAAGTAACCGCAACGCCGCCCCTCCGGCATTTGTTATTCTAGCCATTAACAGCTTTTTAATTGTCACGGTTGGCGAAAAGCCATCCGCTTAGAGAATGGAACAATGGAGATGTCGTGTGCACTTCCAAGGGCCAGGCGAGCGAAACAAGATGGGCATTGGAACTTATGATGTACTAGCTTTCCGCCCGCGGCTCTGACCGCGTGGAACTCGATTATATTGCGGTATAAAGCACAACTATAAGAAAACTTCTCGTTTCAAACGACACACGGCGCCATCGATCTATCATCTATCGATCGGTTATCGATTGATATCGATCTATCATCGATCGATATCGATCTATCACGCAAACTATATTTTTGTTTTCCCTCGGGAACATCAATTTTTTCCGGGATAAAAAGTAGCCTATGTCACTCTCCGTGCCCTAAACTATCTCTACCTAAAAAATCACGCCAATCCATCGCTCCGTTTAGCCGTGAAAGACGGACAAACAAACAAACAAACAAACAAATACACTTTCACATTTATATATTGGTACGGATACCGGCAATAGGGTAGACGTCTAAAAACTATTTAATCCGTCAGATCTAGATTTCGTGTGGTGTCGAGATAGAATAACACCTCTCCATTTGTTTCGTGGATGTCGTAGGAGGCAACTGGTAGGTTTAGGTGTGCTTTAGGCGACAGGCTAGCAACCTGTCACTATTCTACCTCTTCCATCTTCGCAAACCTAAAACAAAATCATGGTTTTGTCTATGTCACCTTTCGTGTGCTCTGCCTACCCCATTTGGAAATACAGGCGTGATTGTATGTACGTATGTATGTATCTAGATTACCAAAAAATATTAAACATAATTATATTTTTATTTTCTTTAACAAATATAAAAAACCGTTTAATGACGATAATACAGCGCTTAAAAGTTTTGCGTGACGTCACGCCTTGGTCTTATTTTAACCAAGGCGTGACGTCACAACCCCCCAGTCTGGAAGTTTATGATTTATAACTTTGTCGATGTTTAGTCATTAAGGAAAAAATATGAGTGTCATATTTTTCCATAATCTAACGAACGGACTAATTAGAATTACATTTTTTAACCCAGAACACGAGCTAGTTGTTCCCTCCATTAGATTACCTTCTACAAGTGTGGCGTGCAGCCACAGACCACAGACAAAAGAGCATAGACAAAAGATAATGACAGATATTGTTTTTTTGAGCACCATGACTCGTGTTAATGGAAAATTTTAATGATGGTTAATAAATTGAGACAGTTAAATGAAGATAAGAAAGGAGCCCTTATTGTATCATTGTCATTATCATTAGTATTTCTTAAGAAGAAAACTTAGGGGAAAATTAAACATTTATAAACTGTCTAGAAGAAAGTCAAACCCTTCTTTTCACAATGCTTAGTAATAAGGAATAAGACTAGATATTTTTCTTATTTTGCTAATTTTGGGTGGCAATGATTGTAATTGTCCTTGAGGTGTTAAACTTAGAATAACCCCTCTCCATTTCTACCATGGATGTTCTAGGTACAACGTTACAACTTAAAACTATTCTAAAAATGGCTGATGATTTGTGGCTTAGGAAATACATAAAATCATGCCTATGTTCCGAATGCAATACAGGCGTGATGTATATGTGACTGTAATTCGATACGGAGAAATAAAATAAAACTTTTTTATATCTCTAAGTAACATAAAAAAGCCAGTTTTTGAGCAAAATACCAATTGAGCGCGTCAACTTTATCGAAAACCAGATAAAAAAAATCCAAAATCCCCTTCAATAAAGCATGTTCCCGCGAAAAACTGTAGTTTCGGAGAAATAGCAAATGGCGGCGTTTCCGGCGAGCGCTTCCGGCGTGACGTCACCGGAAGGAGACGAGGCGGCCATTAATAGTGCAAAGTGTACGATAACGCACTTATTTTTAGACTGACCCGCCCTGACTTGTAAATGTGACATAAACTACCTACCCAATGTTCGACAGCACAATTACAGGATTATCGATAAAGTTTTAAAGTTAAAGTCTATGATTCTACATAATTACATACTTACATACATCATCACGTCTGTATTCCCAAATGGGATAGGCAGAGAGCACACAAAATGCTCCATAGGTAAAACCAAGACTCTTTCACGTTTTGTGGCCACACATAATAATTTTTAGGTTTTGAGATGGCAAGTACAATAGTGGCAGGTTACTAGCCTGTCGCCCAAAATATACCTCAACCTATGTCCTTAGTCGCTTCTTACGACATCAACGGAAGAAATGGAGAGGTGTTATTCTAAACCCGACACCGCTAGCCGTATTTATTAGTACGCGTGACTTAATCACGTATGAGAATGATTTTAATTACCTCGACGATTTGGCCATCACCTGTCGCTACCACTTGTCACTATTATACCATACCTACGCGTATTACCCCAAATGGGGTAGGCAGAACACACGAAACGTGACATAGAAAAAAACACGATTATGACTGTTTCGCAGCTACTTTAAGCATAATTTTAGGTTTGAAAACAGTTGAAAGAGGTAGCAATAGTGACAGGTTGCTATCCTTAGTCGCGTCTTATGACATCCACGGAAGAAATGGCGAAGTGTTAGTCTATCTCGACACCACTCACTAATCTAGAAAATCTTTGCAACTTGCAATAAAATAGTGAAAACATTCCCCATGCCGTATCACCCCGACCTCCCCGTTTGTATCAATTTGTAGCAGTTTTATTGTCCATATCTGCCCGGAGTGCCGAGGGGAGGTCCAGACAGCCGCACGACGCATATCGGCGTTCTCATAAATAAGATTTCGATTCGTTGCATTGAGACTACGAGTTTTATCGTGGTTACATTTGTATATAAAATACGGCTATAGTGGGATAGTCCCCGGCAATTAATTTGGCAAGATTTTAAGTAAGTACGCATTTTCCGTGGTAAATATGCTAAATTGTGCATACACACATCACACCTGTATTCCCAAATGGGGTAGGCAGAGCACTTAAAAGGCTGCATAGACAAAACCATGATTATTTTGAGCAGCAGTCGCGCGAAGAGAGCGGAGGCGCGCAGTGCGCGTTTGTCAGCAGCAGCCGCCGCGGCTCCTAGATGAAGGCGCTGCGCAGACGACAGACTTTTATGCGAACGAGTCTGCGGAGCAATAAAAACTCTGAATGGCGCGCAGAGAGTTTCCATT
>BHDV01065557.1:104429-137529 GCA_005406045.1 Adoxophyes honmai
CAAATATTACCATATTCTTTATTTTACTGAAAGCTTTAAGATATGGCTAATCCTGATAAAGGCGGGGAACCGCTTACATATGTATGACGCTCTGTCCAAATAAGTTCTAAGAAGGGTCAGGAATCAATTGGATCTATATCTATACTCTCTTCAAGCCCTCTTCTGTGTTCAATGAGGCAGAGCCCTGATGGCCGGGGCGGGCCGCCATGATGTATTACAGCTGATGGATGACAGTTCATTTGAATAAAAATACAATATGAAACGAAACTCTACAAGTCACTGAAAATTAGGTACTGGGTTAAAATATATCATTCTAATTAGTCCGTTAGTAAGATACATACATACATATTCTCACGCCTGTATTCCCAAGAGGGGTAGGGGGTAGTTCTTGAGAATTATCATTCCCCTGGCTATACTTATTTTAAAAAATATCGATCAATTTGCAACTAAATACGATTTTGATTAATGCGTAATAAAGCCCGTTAAATAGGCACCACTTTCTGATAATCCGTATCAATATATAAATGTGAAAGTGTGTTTGTTTGTTTGTTTGTTTGTCCGTCTTTCACGGTTAAACGGAGCGATGGATTGACGTGATTTTTTAGGTAGAGATAGTTTAGGGCACGGACATAGGCTACTTTTTATCCCGGAAAAAATTGATGTTCCCGAGGGAAAACAAAAATATAGTTTGCTTGATAGATCGATATCGATCGATGATAGATCGATATCAATCGATAACCGATCGATAGATGATAGATCGATGGCGCCGTGTGTCGTTTGAAACGAGAAGTTTTCTTATAGTTGTGCGTTATACCGCAATATAACCGAGTTCCACGCGGGCGGAGCCGCGGGCGGGAAGCTAGTTAGTATATAATAAAGCCAAAAATCATAGTTATTATGACACGCCAGGGGAATGATAATTCTCAAGAACTACCCTAGGCGGAGCACATGAATTCAAAAATCCAGTGCCACGTTTAGCAATTTTAGGGTAACTAGATGGTTAAACGTGATATTGCAGTGAGAGGTTGCTAGCCCATCGCCCACAATACACTAACCCTTTCCCAGAGTCGACTGTTACGACACCCACGGGAAGAAAGGGAAGGTGCTATTCTAACAAAGCACTACACGGGACCAGTTATTAGTTATTTTATTAGTTAGATTATGGAAGAATAGTATGAGACACGTGTTCTGGTTTGTCAAATAATTAAACATCGACAAAGTTCGTCATCGAACTTCCTGGGGCTTGTGACGTCATGCCGGGGTAAAAATTGTACCTACCACCTACCACGTATAGTGACGTCGCTAGACTTCAAAGCACTATCCTTGTATTCTTTTGTCAAATAAAAAAAATACGTGTACAATATTTTTTGGTAATTTATCTGACAGACTAAATAGTTTTATAGACCACTACATACGTACTTACATCACGCCTGTATTCCCAAATGGTGTAGGCAGAGCATAAGAAACGCTACATAGACAAAACCATGTCTATTACATGTTTCGTGGCCACTTTAATCAAAATTTTAGGTGTAAAGAGGTGTATTAGCAAAAGGTGGCCAGTTTATCGTCTAAACCAATGCAAACCTTTTTCCTTAGCAGCCTCTTGCGACATCCTCGGAAGAAATGGAAAGGTTTTAGACAGTTATGACACCGTTTTTAAGACGCGATGACTATGCGAAAAGAGGATTAGCAATACCCAAGTAATAAACAAGACTGCATAATATTTATGGCCCAAAGAAAACTTAATGTTCTTTCTTTACCACTAACTAAATAACCAGAAAATGACACACCAGTTCGTATTTCTAAGGTATTAAAGCTTAAAACGGAACAGAACTAATTTTGAAAACAGCAGAAAGAAACCCTCCCTTAGTTTCAAACCAAGATAAGTAAAGCAATTTACAAAAGATTGCTACGACTTTATCCTAAAGCTATAAGTCCCTTTTTAGTTCAACTTCAATTTCTACAGACGCAATATCGCTTTATGACCAACATAATCATGCGCTCATTTTTGTATAACAACGACTCTATCCTCTAGTGTTAAGTACGACTTCTACTAAATAATATTTTGACAGAGGTATTTGTAATTTTGTTGTAAGTTTCAGTGGTGGACCAATGATGCGTAGATTTGTATTGTTGCTCGATGATTTCGTTTTCTTTTGTTGGGTTTTCTTTATGTTCGTAGAAATGTTAATGTACGACAGTCGCGTGGCGAATTGATGACAATTCATAACAAATTAACTACATTTTAGATAATTTACGGGTCATAATAATATCCTGAAATTAGACACATCTGTTGGGAAATATCGTGATTATTCTAAAATATTCAAGAAACAATATTTACCGTGTTTCTTTAGAATGATATATCGCTCCATTTGTGCAGTCGTAAAAGGCGACTAAGGAAATAAGTTTAGGTACCTACCTACTTATGTATAAAATGCTCGTGCCTCTTAACGAAAATCGCCTTTACGGACTCAGTTCATAAATAAGAATTAATGCCTTTTAGTCCAATAACATACAAAAAATTAAAAACTATAATTATGAAAATATGCTCCTAAGAGCACTTTTACACGTCATTTTCGAGTCTACCAGGGCTTCGGAAAGACCAGCATTGCCAGAAGAGTGCGCTGCAAGAAAATTGTCAGAAAGACTTTTTTTCGAAAGTAAATTTGTTGCAAAGAAATAAATAATATAGTAAAGAAAAACATAGTGTAAAAAATGTAGAGTTTACATAGTTACTTGTAAAAAAGCGACAGCCAAAGCAACGCATGACATAAATTATCAATCTCAGTTATGATAATTCAATGCGTTATAAAACATACCCGAGGGGGCTGCGGGCGCGCAAATACAATGTTTGCGTCTCTGTCGCCCCTTCTAGCACATTTAATACAAAGTTAAGTATAGCAACCTATACTCTGTCGGTTTAGGTACCTAACTAAAAGTAAACAAAATTTATGTCAGATTTGACAGGTTAAGAACGTTTTTTTTTACTACCCAACTTTTTACGGATATTCAAAAAGTTTAGCAAACTTTACCTTACATAAATCACGCCTGCATTCCTAAATGGGGTAGGTAGAGCACTCGTAACTTTACAAGTAAGCGGCCAATTCTAGCCTTAAAGTTACATAGGAACGGCAACACTATTGTCTAACGCACCAAAAAACTACATCGTTTTCAATTTGACAATTGAAACCAAAAATCGCTTTGAAATTGAAACATTTGCTATCACGTAAAATCATCGCAACCAATGTCACCCATATTTCAAATTTGTCATTTAAAGCAAATCGAACGAATGACTTACTAAAACTTGCTTCTGCGTAATGCTCTCAAAATCATAATCCAGTTTACACGAAAGCACTTTACCGTGACGCAAGAGATCTAGATCGTTTCTCCGTGAAATCGATGTAAATTTTTGGTGCTAGAGTCCAACGTTAGACAATTTGGTGTATTTAATACGCATCGGAATCTATGCTAAAATCATAAAGCTGAAGAGTTTGTTTGTTTTAACGCGCTAATCTGAGGAACTACTGGTTCGAATTGAAAAAATCTTTTTGTGTTGGATAGACCATTTATCGAGGTAGGCTTTGGGCTATATAACATCACGCTGCGACTAATAGGAGCGAAGAAACATTGGAAAATGTGGAAAAAACGGGGAAATTTTGTCACTATTCCACGCGGACGGAGTCGCGGGCACAGCTAGTAGTCAATAAAAAGTAAATAGCTTCCCTAGCAAGTCATTCAGCCATCCCCCAATCTGCAGAGCTAATAGCATCAGATATCGGCAAATTGTATTGCAGGGAGATAGTACAAACTTCTATAATGGCAGCATAAATCTCTTGTGGAAATAAAATGAATAAATCGGCAGAAGTTTTCGTCTGATGTGCAACTAGATAAGTGAACGGGCGATGACAATCTTTCCGAGTGGATTTTCTTCATACATACATACAATCACGCCTGTATTCCCAAATGGGAATTGACCGTTGACGTTTGTTGATGTCTCACGTTTCGTCTTGAGTTGGCGGTTAGGTAAAATAGTGACAGGTTGCTAGCCTGTCGCCTAAAACAAACCTTAACATATTTCCTTGGTCACTTCTTATGACATTTATGGAAGAAATGGAGAGGTGTTATTCGAAACCCGATACCACACAATGAAAATGGTTTAGCTCAATACTTAGGTAGGTACATCGGTTTCATGGGGAGGAAAACGTTCTAGATTTTGTACGTCATGGTAAAGTTCGTTCGATGTGGTTTAAATGTCAAATTTAAAATATGGGTAGGTATTGAATTGACATTGGTTGCGATGATTTTACGTGATAGCAAATGTTTCAATTTCTAAGCGATTTTGGTTTCAACTGTCAAATTAAAAACTATGTAGATTTGGTGCCTTAGACAATAGCGTTTCTGGAAACAAAACAAAAAATCTTTGCCAATTTTAATTTACTAGATAGTATTTTCATTTCTCACTTCATCTAACAACTTTAAAACTTATCTCAAAATGGGTCCCCGAAGCGCAATCAAAACGATTAACAAAATGGAACAATCCAAAAATTAACAGCCATTAAGTTGTACGCGATTAACGAATCCATAACTAACACCATTACAAGATTTAACCCCCCTTTTAATAAAAATAACAAAGTATATCTGTTACCGGAAAATAACAAAATCGGTAAGTTTCTGAATCTCCTAGGAAAATAAACTTTCGTAAGATTCAAACAAGAGACATTTTTTTACGCTTGCATTTTCGCATTTATCTAATCTATCCTAACCTAATATAACATAACAAAACCTAATCTAACCTAAACTAAGATAATATAACACAACCTAAATTGATTATTTTACGAAAATGCGGCCGTAAAATAATAGGTACAATTTGACTCTCGTGTAGAATCTTAAGGAAGTTTATAAATTTCCTGGAAAAAATTGGGAAATTTATAAACTTACGGATCTTTTTATTTCACAGTGACGTATCTAAGTGATAGCTTTCCCCACCCCTGTTTTAATGTAATAACTATTCATAACGCATTCCGTCTCTTTCTTACTTATGGGAAAGTGTGAGGGTTAGAGAGAGTCAAGTGATGTGTCAAATCCGAGGGTTATATTGCAATGATGTTTATCTTCATAAACGTTTTGTTTAGTTGGACAAATTTGGTGTGTGTCTTTAAGAGGATAGGAGTCGCACCACTTCTCCATACAAACGTAGTCCCCTGTTTTCTCCGTGAATATTGACATTAGAGCCAAAAATTTTTTTACATTATATTTGTATCTATTGTGGCTATGCCCCTACGATTTGTTTTTATCGATATTCTAAATAAAAAAAATCTATACTAATATTATAAAGCTGAAGAGTTTGTTTGTCAGTTTGTTTGTTTGTTTGAACGCGCTAATCTCAGGAACTACTGGTTCGAATTGAAAAAATCTTTTTGCGTTGGATAGACCGATATTGAGGAAGGCTTTAGACTATATAACATCACGCTGCAACTAATAGGACCGAAGAAACATTGAAAATTTTGGAAAAAACGGGAAAAATTAGTCACCATTCCACGCGGACGGAGTCGCTGGCACAGCTAGTAAAAAATAATAAAAATTTTAGAAAATCGATAAAAGCAAATCGTAGGGGCGTAGCCACAACAGATACAAATTTAATGAAAAAAAATTTTTGCTCTAATGTCATTATTCACGGAGAAAACAGGGGACTACGTTTGTATGGAGAAGTGGCGCGACTCCTATCCTCTTAAGATAGAATACGCCTAGAGAGTCTTTCTCAAAAAAGTGGCAACGATGAATTAATTTTGCATTTTTTTAAAAAGTGTGTTTTTCTTCAAATTTTTTTTAGACAATAGCTAAAAATATAATCAAATAACCGAAATAACTTAGAGGGAACAAAATATTTCCTTTAGTTTAGAAGATATAGGTCCTCAAAGTTTTTGGTGTACAGGTGAACGACAATTCACAGTCAGGTTATCGACAATGGTCGCAGGTTAACGACAATCATACGTAAACCTAAGCAAATTTCATAACAGGTGAACGACAAGAGGAAGCAGATGATTGATGAGCAAATCAAAACAATTTTAAACTGACATGAAGTGGTTTATTTGATGCGTTTTACGTAACTTATGAAAAAAAACACCCGTAGCAATGTAACAAAAAAATTTTGTTCTTAGGATGGGTTGGGTTGGTTCATAGTATTTATATTACAAAAATCTTTTTGTACTTTGCTTTTTTCCTATATTCAGGATACAATTCCAGATTATCTTTAATTTTCTTAACCTTCGTTTCTCCTTTTCTCTCATTTTTGCTAGTATTTCTCCATTTTAGACAGGTGAACGACGTACACGTTATGGACAAAATAACAGTTACAGTATTAATCTTAAGCGAAAAGTTTGTTTGATAAATTTCGCATTTACACACATGAAAGTAAACCGCCTTTTACATATTTTAGGCTATTATCAGATAATTAGCTCATACAGAAAACAAAATATGAAAGACAGAATAAAGACAACTTACCCGTTACAAACTCCAGATCGCGTGAATGTATTGTTTGTATTTTTTTTCACCGACACATCGCTGACTTGCTACTTCCACCAGCGTTAGCAGACAGTTGCAGCTTTCGTCTCATGCTGGGTGAGATGGATTAGGCGTAATAGAATTCGCACAGGAATAGCGTTTATGTCGTGACAGGTGAGCGACAAAAACTACCGTGGACAAACTTTAATTGCCAATAATTAGCTATGTAGGGACAATTCTTTTATTCGAAACAATAATATTAAATCTTGATCATATAGGTCAGTGAAATATAGAACACAAATTAAAATAAATTGGAAACATATACGAGTTTTTTAGCTCCAAACATAAGTCCCTCGCGTTGGGACACGACAAGTGAACGACAAAACGTACCTAGTTCTAATTATTTTTTTAACCTATTAATTTACATTATTATTATGTTAAAACATTTGGCCACTATGTAAAAGATGTCTTTTAATTTAAATACACTTTTTAATTACAAGATTAGTGCTTGACAAAAAAAAAGTTCTAAGAGAAACCTACTGACAGGTTGCGTTGCCACTTTTTTGAGAAGGACCCTAGACAATTCGTTTGCTGTTTACTGTGGGCGGGTTAGAATAACACCTCTCCATTTCCTCCGTGGATGTCGTTCGGCTATTGCGGAAATAGGTTTAGGTATGCTTTAGGCGACAGACTAGCAACCTGTCACAATTGTTTTTAATCTGTTTTTGAACCTAAAATTATGGTAAAAGTGGCTCTAAAACGTGAAATACCTAGTCATTGTTTTGTCTATGTAGCGTTTCGTGTGCTCTGCCTATCCCACTTGGGAACACGGTCGTGGTATATGTATGTAATGTACATAATTCAAACTTAAAGAAACTTTACTTAATGACACAGGCATGAGGACAAACTACAAGAAATACGGCGAAATATACAACCTACATTCGCAAAATATTCACAAAAATCTCATAAACCAAGCTGAACCTAGCAAACATTATGGGACATTTTTAACTCCAAATAATGTCGGGAATACGCTGGGTTTCGTCGTGTTACACCGTGTATAATGTATCGTTAAGTTACAGTTAAAACTCTGACTGAAAAACAGGCGCTAAAAAGTCGAAAAAAAGTAGCTAAAGTGGCAACACCATCGCGACAAATCTTCGGTTGAGACCCCGACCACACATGTTGTGTCACATGCTGTCACCCGATCCGACAAAGTTGACATTACACAACATAACTGCTAAAGTTACTGGATAAGCCTATTTGAGAAACCTAAACTTACTTACCGTATGGTGTCGGGATAGAATAACACTTCTCCATTTCTTCCGTGGATGTCGTAAGAGGCGACTAAGTAAATAGGTTTAGGTATGCTTGGCGACAGGCTAGCAATCTGTCACTATTCTACCTTCTCCATCTTTGCAAACCTAAAACTATGGCAGAAGTGGCTGCAAAACGTGATGTAGTCATAATCATGGTTTTGTCTATGTCACGTTTCGTGTGCTCTAGCTACTCCATTAGGGAAAACAGGCGTGATTATATGTGTGTATGTATGTATGAAAACTAGCAATACATTACGGCAATATATGGCTAGCAGCTAAACTACTCACCCAATCGATCACATACATATTCTCACGCCTGTATTCCCAAGAGGGGTAGGCAGAGCACGTGAATTCAAAAATCTAGTGCCACGTTTAGCAGTTTCAGGGTAACCAGACAGGTTGCTAGCCCATCGCCCACAATAGGAACACTAACTCTTTCCCAGAGTCGGCTCGTACGACACCCACGCCACGGGAAGATAGAGGGAGGTGCTATTCTAACCCGGCACCACACGGGAAATCGATCACACACTCGACTAAAATGCTAAAGCCTAGTTCGAACTATCCTTAACTAGTCCTAGTTCGGACTAGTCTAGTATTTTAGTCGAGTAGCAAGTTATTTAGTAACTGAACCTGTCTGAACAATCAAAATTTTGTAGTTTCACTGTCCAACCTCATTTAGTTACTAAATTACTCGCCAGTTGTCTATAGCCAAGGATACACTAAGGGACAAAAATGACCCACGACACGTGTCCCCAGCAACGTCGGGCGAAGTAGCGCGACGTTGGCGGACATCGCTCGACATGTCGCGCGACACGTGTATATACGCGGATATAAGTCGCGCGATGTCGCCAGATATGTCAGGCGAAATCGGCCGACTTCGCTCGACATGTCGCCGACAAAATGTCGCGGGACATCTGTCCCCTAGTGTATCCTTGGCTTATAAGGCTGGTCACATACATTCGGAATTTTTCCGTTCGGAATCCCGAATCGAAAAATCGAACGCAGTCAATCCATACAAAATCTATGGACCGCCACACACATTCGCAAGCTTTCCGTTCGGAATTCCGAACGGAATTTTTCCGAATGTGTGTGGCGGTCCATTGATTTTGTATGGATTGACTGTGTTCGGAAAGTCCGATTCGAGATTCCGAACGGAAAAATTCCGAATGTATGTGGCCGGCCTAACACTAGCCTAGTCCGATCTATCCTTATCCTTATCGGTGTCACTTCCAGTGCTAACTAACCCTTGTCAATAAGCTAAGTGCTGTATGTTTGCGCGCGCGCCGCTACTTGGCTGTTTGCCGCCACTTCGAGCGGATTATCACGGATTACACGATCACGCAACTTGCGGGAAACTGTGATTTCGAAGGAAGTATTGGGACGGATTGTGATCTTTTTGGTTTTATGGAAAAAAATGATGTATTTCCTTATATACTTAGTGAATAAAATTGAAAAAAGTATGCTTAGTTGGTTTGGTCACATAGAGGATGGATGAAAGATGATTGACTAAACAAATTTATACGAGGAATGTAGATGGGTGCAGTGGGATGGGAAGACCTAGACGGACGTTCCGTGACCAAATCGCGGACGTTTTCGAAACAGGTCAGGTCAAGAGTACCCGAAACCGACGAGCATGTATGAGGAGATCAATGAATGTAGATGAAGGAAAAGAGGTATGCCAGGATCGTACCGAGTGGAACAAAGTAGTCTCTGCCTACCCCTGTGGGAAAGAGGCGTGACGTTATGTATGTATGTATTTCCTTTTGGTATTGAGATAACTACAACCTGTTGCTAGCATATCGGCTAAAGCATACCTAAACCTTTTCCTTAGTTGCCTCTTACGACGTACCTATACGGAAGAAATTGAGTAAGTGATATTCTACTTAGGTAGGTATGTACTTGAAACTGCATTGAAAAACAAAAAAAATAGGAATGCATATTGTCATTTAATAAAAACATTCACAAAACAATAAACGAGTAAAAAAACAAGAATATAAAAAAATGAAATAAATCTACACGAAAACAGTTCGTAGGCATGTTGCGGATATTAGCCTCGGCATCTGCAAATGCGGAACCCCATCCTAATCCGCAAAAAAGGAATGTAAAGTTTATGCGGATGCGGATTAAAAATATATTTCGTACAGGAACGACATTGCGACAATGCATGTCGCCCTCGCGCTTTACTATTTAGTGATTTTACTTTTTAATGGTTTAGAACTCTTTGCCTAATTGCGTAAAGTTATTAAAACTCTAAAGTGATAGAGCAAAATGTGTAACAGACGGATGACACTGGAACTAAAATTACACATAAGATATTGTCAAAACCGAGCAATCTGTGTCGAAGAGTGACGCTTGTGAAGTATGACGCCTCAACCAAATCTCTGCCTATCCTAGTTTGATTCTGACATGAAAATAATTGTAGTTGTAAAGCTCCAAACGCACGTGCTGACTACGGAAGCGGGTCGGGGCAGCGTGGCGTTGTGAACGAAGGGCTTATTTTCTAACTGGTGCCATGTGCGCACTCCTTCGTTACATTTCGAATATTACAACCGATACCGTGCCATTCTTTCGTTCCATTTGCGATTCTGCGCAATATTCTCAGCTCCTATCTTTGAAAATTATGCAGATTCCCGAATAGAAAGAAACACTTAATCTTTGAAGTAACAAATAATCCACGGCAACACGCCGCGTCGCCCGCTTCCGCTGTCAATGCATTTGGAGCTTTAGGGGGTTCCTTTTCATTTTAGAACTAATATGTATGCCATAAAATGACAGAATTGTACAATTTAATAGTATTCCGCGGTTGAGGACTGTGCAATATCCGCATCCGCATACCTGGATATCAAAAAATGCTTACGGAACATTCCTACTTCGTAGCCCCTACCCATAGAACGTCGTATGTGTAGTCTTCAATATCCAGTCACTGTAAAACGAAACGTTTGTAAAAATTGACAGCTTATTATCACAATCCCTAGGTTTAATAGCCAGGACACCAATCACTCTGTCATTAGAGAATATCGGTCCAAATTCTGAGACAAAACAATCACTATGCGTCGACATATCCACACAGATCATACTGTCGTCGTCTATATCCACACCGTACCCTTCGTAACATTTCGATGAATCCGCTACAAGCATGTCAAACTTTTCGAAGTCGTTAGTCAAGTACATCTTCTTATCCATCGTCATGACAGTCTTCCAAACACTGGCTTCAATGTATCTCGCAGATTTATCATCAAATATCGCTGGCCTCGACGAAAACGGATTCTGGTCGACGTTCAGTTTCGCTACAGCTATATCAAATAAAGGGATAGTCGCGCTAGAGTTAAACTTCTCATGAATTCTCCAGAAGAGGATGGGATATGTGTGCGTGTAGTTCCTCGCGAAGTCATAGAAGAGTAAGACTCTGTGGGTATATCCTGGTTTTCTGCAGTGTGCGGCTGTGACAAGCCACTTCAGAAGGATGATGGCACCGAAACAAGTGAAACTCCAGGACCCTGAGTTGTTCCTAGTGATGGCAGCAACATACGGGAACCTCTCAGAGATCATACTGGTCTGATTCTCGCTTAAAGCGATGACTCCTAAATTCCTGGAGTATTTGTAAACGCCGCTGGAGAGGAGCTCGCGTTTTCTTTCTTCTACGGTAATCTCTGTGGCGAATTTGACCATGCAGATGACAGCCACGATGGCCACTAGTATTATTATGGTGAGGATAATGCATGCTGCTTTCATTTTTCGGGAATGTGTGAGGTTTACGGACATCGTGTTGACATGGCTGGTGGTTGTTTGATGTTTGAGAGATGTAAACTTGACAGCGCGTGGGTTAGAGCACAGATTAGAGCCGTGTTTTGTGTAAGGTGTAAGTAGGTTTTAGGTACGATCGGTTGCAACCGCTTTTAAGCAAGTATGCAAGTAAGTAAGATACAAAATGTGTAAAATGTAATACTATAATTTTAAACAAAAAAAAACCGACTTCAAATTTGGGCTATACTGAAAGCATTTGTCTAATAATGAGGGTGACCTTCCATCACCAGCAGGCCTCACTAATTACTGAAATTATAATTTCCAGTCTGCAGGTGCATTCAGTATTGAAAGAATTATCCTTTAACTCCTAAGCATTAAGGAGTTGACCTTCCATCATCAGCTCAGTCATATTTTTTTTACTGCCAGACGTAAATACTGGTGTAGCTTTGAAAAATGTACTAAAAACATTATTATATTATTATTACCTGTGCCAATAAAATTTGAGGGTTGCCCTCGATTTCCCTCATATTCCATCACCAGATCAAGATATGCTGGCAATGGGACCACCTGGAAACTATACCCTTTCAAACAAAAAATAATAATTCCAAATCGGTCCAGGCGTCTTCGAGTAATCAGCGAACACACATAAAAAAAAATAATAAAAAAAATAATGATAATAAAAAAATATCCCGACGAATTGAGAACCTCCTCCTTTTTTTGAAGTCGGTTAAAAATCGCCTAAAATCGCCTATAATTGCATATAACTCGGAAACTATTGAAATGGCACACATTGTCGACGATTTGCGAACGCGTTTAAAAGGAATTGATATTTTATGTAAATCATTTGATATTCGTTAGTCTCGCTGAAACTCGAGAACGGGTGATCCTGATTTGGCTATTTTTTTTTTGAAATATTGGTGGAAGTCCTGGGAAGGTTCAAACGGTGATAAAATTTGGAAATCTGGCAAAAAAAATTGCCAAAGCGGAACGAACTTCGCTGGGCCATCTAGTTAACAATAAACATAATAATAATATTATCTACTCCACACTCTATTGGGATATAGCCGTACTTACTGTTAATTGGGGTCTAATGAAATAAAGTCGTAACTAACCCTCCTCGAGAGGCTCTCCCAGCTTCGCGGGTCATTGTCCTGACCACGGTCCTTCTCGTATTCAGCCACTTTAATTACCCCGCATCAGATATCTGTTTTATTACTAGGGTCTGTAAGATAAGATTTTCTGGCGGTCATCGCACTAAATACGAAAACAATGAGCTTTAGAAACTCGTATTTTTAAGACTATGATGTGGTCACTGTTAAAGGTCAGGTTAAAGTGGCAAAAAAATAATTCTTTGGCTTTTCGACGTTTGTTGACGAAAAACTTTCGCATTTAAAATTATAATGTTACGTTGTGCGATAGTGTGATGTCATTACTTAATAGAATAATTAAAACTACTTAGGTACTTGTTAACTGTGTGGTTTGAGGTAAGAATAAGGGCTAGAACACCTCTCCATTTCTTCCATGGATATCGTAAGAGGCGAGTAAGGAAGAAAGCGTTGAGCGAGGAAGCTGACAGCTCTTCGGTCTCCAGTTGGATCCACCATACGCTTGGAGACCTTTAAAAGTTTAATAATACTTATTTCTTGAGATTCTGTTCACTTTTTGTTAATCATGCAAGAAATTAAGACCTTTATATGTATAAAAGTAGTAAATGCTTCTATAGATGTTTACAATCACAATTCACATACTTACTCACCCCCTAGCAAGTGTAATGTAAAGACCCCCATCGTGTCTAGACAAGTTCACTGCATCCAGACTATGTGTAGACATAGTCTAGATATGTAGACACATAAACCTCGGTAACGATCGGATTTTAAGAATATTTTCATCGTCTATTAGTTTTCTGGAAGTTTAGTTAGTGATATAATATGTATTGTAATTAAATTTGTAGACGCGGACAAAACTAATCATCACATTTTGATAGTTCAGAAATCTCGAAACACATTTTTTTTATTGGAAAATGCCCCTTCCCTAAGAGCTCATTACTAATTAAATTAAAATGTTTCATTAAAAAGTTTATAGGTATTTTGGAAGTAAATTCCTTGAGTAGAAACATACAAAATGCATCTTACAATGTCCCCAAATGAGGTAGATGGACCACGTTACATAGACAAAACCATGACTAAATGGGTATTTCACGGCTTCGCAATAACTTCAGATTAAAAAACAGATAAGTATCTAGCTATCTAGGTGTCGGGTTTAGAATAACACCTCTTAACAATAATAAGGAAATAGGTTAAAGTACATTTTAGATGATAGGCCAGCAACCTGTCACTATTAGGGTGAAGTTACATCTATCAGCATCGAATCGCATTTTGCCATACAAAAACGCGCTATTGTATGGATATCCGTCAGCATCAATTCACCCTTCAGCATCGATTCAGCTTCAGCATTAAATGCTTATAAGTGTAACTATCCACTTCTCATGCTGAAGAATGCTTAATCAAGTTGAAGCATGAGAACGGCTGCTTAAAGCGTGAGATTAGATGCTTTCGGATGAGAATAGCTGCTTACGCATGCGACAGGACGCTTGCGATTGATAACGGCTGCTTAAGAGTGAGAGGCGGGATGCTTACGAATGAGAAAGGCTGCTTACGCAGAGAAAAGGAGAAAGAGTGCCGAACGACTCATTAATGTAATTATCACAACGTGTTCATCTATTAAAGTGCACAAATTTGTTTACTTCCAATAATTTCAATAATTACCTATATTTCATCAATATAGCTGAGGAAAAATTTAAATTAACATTTCATTTGCGGCGTCGTGATTGCAAACAGCATGCGGCAACATACGATAGCATGCGGCAGCATATAAAAGTACGCGATAGGATACTTAAGCAAATAAAAATATGCTATAGCAGCTGAACGCAAGCGATGCGTATAGTAAGTTTAAAATCATCCAGCTAAATGCGATTCGATGCTGATAAATGTAACTTTACCCTTATACGTCTGCCAATTTAAAACCTAAATTTACGCAACATAAAACTACCGTGAGAACTCACTCATAGTGAAATTTATACAGATACGCTCATGTCTTTATATTGTTTATATGTATGTTTGTTTGTATGTATAATGATCAGCTCGAAAACTAAATAAAAAAACATTCTAGAGGTCACGAAACGTGAAATACTTAGTCATTGTAGCGTTTTTTGTGTTCTGCGACCCATTTGGAAATGCAGGCGTGATGTATGTAGGATGGGTGTTATTCTAATCCGAAACCACACAGAAAAAACAATTACATTATTTTCTTACGTCTTCTGAGAACTGTACAAAAGGGGTCGATTCGCTGCAAATAAATCAAAGTAAGACACTCGATTTAATCTCCCAAAAAGAGGATAAATATGCGTCGGCGGGGGTCGTCGGAATATATGTTGGGGGTTGTAGAGATGTATCTCAATCGAGTGGTGACGTCCGATTTATGGATTTGGCCCTTGAGGGATGGGAAACGTACTCTAGCAGAATAAAGTCAAGTTTGGTTGTCTATGATAGGAGTGGTAGAACTCAAACAAGTTCGAGTCGGCGCGACGAGAAAAACTGTGGAAAGACTTTGTATCATTGACTAGGCAAACAAATGAAAGGTAAACGCCAGAAGTTTGAATTATAATGGATATCATATGTATTAATTTTTTAGGCCTTCTCTTTCTCTTATTTTAAAAGTTAAACACACATTTTAACACTTTAGAAGTGTCTCCCGCACAATCTAAGTATTAAATTTAGGAAAAAATATATCGAAATATATCAATATTATTATTGAAGACTTATGGGGAAAAAATAAATTTGAGTTTCAATGTGGGGAACCGCCAATTTTTGTTATTTTTTCTGAAAAAACTTGAAACTCAAATTTATTTTTTCTTTTTCTATGGAACCCTAAAAGGAACCCTAAAAATCTGGGAGTCGGTCCAGCATGGACTTGTTTTATATGGTTAATCAAAGTAGAAGGTTTCATTTAATCTTAGAATCAATCACTCTAACCAGTTTTTATAAATTTTGGAGTAATTTTAGAGCAGAATAATTCATAAGCGTTAATAACGTAATAATTAATCGTTATTGATCATCTCTACACAAGATATTTAAACAAATTCCTTAATTTTTAACTATTCTGCACCAAAACTCCTATAAAAACTACAGGAGAAGCTGCGGCTAAGTTGTTTCAGCTGCAAAGTCTACTCGACAATAGATGGCGCTGTAATAAATAAACGAGAAAGTACGACTCTAAATGGTTGCCTGACAATCATTGTGGTAAAAGCAAAAGTGGAATCATTTCGTTTCGTTTTTTTTTAACCGACTTCAAAAAGAGGAGGTTCTCAATTCAACCTAATTTTTTTTATTATTTTTTTTATTTTTTATTTTTTATTTTTTTTTTGTGTGTATGTTACTCGATAGCTCGGAGACCCGTGGACCGATTTTCAAAAAATTTTTTTTAATCGATAGGGTATAACTCGAAATTGGTCCCATTGGCACGACACCAGGATCTGATGATGGAATCTTGGAGAAATCGAGGGAACTCTTCAAATTTTATATGGAGATGTACGGCGTTTTCGGTAATTTGTTGATGAAGTCAAGATTTTACATTCAGTAAACAGAATCTTTTCAAAATATTGCTTTTTTTTGTTTAAAATTATTTCAGTAACTTGTTTAAACAAGACCGATATTTTTCTACTGTATCTGGTTACGTTATAGAATATCACGCACTATTATGAAGTACCTATTACAACTAATTCTTTGAAGATTTTCACTTCAATTGCAGATTATTTTTATTTTGCTTACACATTTTACCTTTATTGTACGTATATTTGTGATTACAATAGTCCTCAGAAGCGATAGCCGTTTTAAAATCTCTCCCTTCTACTCGACACAGTGCTATTTATTTTTAACAGGCGCTTATAAAGTGTTGATTTGGAATTGTTTTAATACGACTAAGAATAAAAAGTAAGAATAAGAAATTAAATTACACATTTTTTCAATGAACTTTAATTTTCTGCGGTCAACTTCGTAGACCAGGTAAACAAATTAAATATTTCAAATGTCGTATGCATTAATCCGAAAGACCCTAAATGAAATACGAAACGTTAAAACGTCTCAGTCCGCAATAAGAACTAAAAAAATACGTTTTGTATATGGGAATCCCCTTAAAATACTTATTTAAAATTGACCCAAAAATATCACGAACATCATCTGTGAAAATTTCAACTGTTTAGTTATCACGGTATCACCGTTCTTGAGATACAGTTTCGCGACAGACGGATGGACGGACGGACGGATGGACAGTGAAGCTTCAGTAATAGGGTCTCATTTTTACCCTTTGGGTGCCGAACTACCGAACCCTAAAAACGATAAATCTGTCATTTTTAGCTCGTAACGCCATCTGTTGCCAAATCATGTCAAAATACAGTAGGTACTCGAAATCTTGGACTCAATCGAACTCTGACCTAATCTAATAAGGAACATGTGCAGACATAGCAACAACATACATGTCGCTACGTAGGCATACCGCCTCGAAAAGGTATGTGCGGCGGAAAAGGTACGGTTGATTCCGCAAATGACAAGCCGACACCATGTCAAGCAAAACGGAGTATGTGTGTTACATTTACTTGGCACATACACCTTTTTGAACCACGCCAGGCTGCTGCCCAGACCTTGTCTTGCACACAATCTGAATACCTCAAGCGGCTAAGCATCGCAGAACCACATCTCTGACAAGTCTCCTATTAAGGTTATGTCCTTGTAAATATGGCTCAAGCGTTTGACTCGTAAACTCACAATAAACAAGGAAATAAGAAAAATAGGTTACAGAATTGCGCGAAACAGCAGATTACGATTTCGCGTAGGCGTCAAATGAATCAGCTGCACGGAAAAATCAATAGTAACGCGCCTCTTTGGAAACAATACAGCCGCAATGTCAACTCAACATTATTGTTGACCGAACGACTGCACAAAACAATCAACAGCATCGTCAGAACTATTCTTGTTATAGAAATATTAGCCTAAATTGAAAGTTTGCATCACTAATTACGGCCCAAATTATATTTAACACCGACGTGAAGGTAGCTGCAGGTGGCGTTGCGTTCGAAATCGCACCAGATGGCGCAGTGTACCCGTGATGTTATTACATGAATGGGCGTGTGAGTGGTTGTGACAAAAAAATTGTGTTTTGTGATGTTTTAGAAGCCAATGGAGAATGAAAACGGCGAATGCAGTAAGTTAATTATATTTTCTATCCATTTCGATAGTCACAAAAGTGCAGTATCAACATACATCGCGTTAAAATGAAGAAACCGTACAGATGTTCGACCAGACGTATTACCCGGCCGAATTTAGGTCGCGTAGTCGTCGGTGCACTTCCTAGTGCTCCCGTTCCATCTCATTTGGTCGGCTTACATTCCCGCCATCTTGTGTCGAGCTTTCAGGATTTCGTATAAATATATCGATCGGCAGCTTTCTGTAACCTAATTCCACTTGAATATGCATTTTCGACAAACCTTTGAAGTAACCAATTGGTTTTAATAGTTTCTGCACTGGCGAGACCTCTGTAAATGCTATATTACGCTTTGTTGACATAAGGAATCTCGCATTTTGGTCCTGAAAAAGTTGATTTTGGATATATTTTTACCGTGGACGCCTTCTATAGCTTGCCTAATGGGTCGTCTAATAGATTCTTTCAAGGTTCTTGCGATGTTTGTTAGCATGTTCCTTTGGCCTTGCTTTCCGCGCCTACATCAGCCATAAGAGGTGACATCACAAATTTTAAATAGATTTGTACGAATACAGTGTTTTTAGTCGGAGAAGCTTCGATACAACGATGCTAAGGGCTTGTGTTTCTCCTTAAAAATCAGTTAAAACTACAACGAAACAAATGACATCAGTAACAGCTGTGTTGTTTTTTTTTCTGGGCTGATTAAAGTCAATGACACACTGTCGTACAAAATCTTATTTTTAAATAGGACAGTTGATGGATTGATTCCTAACAGGGTATTGTCATTAGTGAAAAAAAAATAAGTCAAACTATTTACAATTTATACAAAGTTCAATAACTGATTATAATTTACCTAATTTTTTTTACTGTTCGACCTAATTGAGAACTAACGAGTTATAAATGTCAACTAAATTGGTTTGATAAGCTCGCTCTAAAAGGCAATGGGATGTAATATAACAGTTCATTAACTATGGCATGGTTAATTGATAAAACTATTGTATTTTAATTTTGAATCTGATAAGGTGTTGTGTTAAACTATTTTTGATTTCAACTCGTAATTTGTAGGTGTATATTAATAAACCCAGTGTAATAATGTTTGACATGTGTCCGTTTGTAGCATTTGAATCATCGGATCAATATTGATGCAGCTGATTTATTTAAACCAAGATACATCATAATCATTAGTGTATAACACATTTAATCTCAGCAAATTTTTGTATGAAGTTCTCTCCAGTACATAAACATCACACCCTATTCTCTGCCAGGCACGCAGAGACAATAGAACTCAATCAGCTTGTATTCTGACACTTCTTTTGCATCATTCACATTCATAGAATCTTTATAGAAGCTCAACGGTTTTGGTTACTTCTATGACCTCTCTTTAGAACACCTCGGACCTCAATATGATGTTCTTCTAAGTTCTAAGGAGCCCTCTCTTGACTTGCCCTAACACAATTCCCTTTTAAAATATCTCTCCAGTAACAATTTAAAATTCTGTATAATTAATGAGCAAAACAATGAATGAATGTCATCTTTGTGTACAAGCAACAACAAACATGTTTTCATAACAGTCTACAAAACAAACATAGATGTGTACACAATTAAAGATACATAATATGCTTATTTAAAGGCCACAGAAGGCTATACTCGTTTACAAGGTTTTTTAAATACTTGATTTGGTGTTGGGATTGAATAAGACCTCGATGTCGTAAAAAGCGACTGAGGAAATAGGTTTAGGTTTTGCGTAAATCCACAGGCTAGCAACCTGTCTCTATTTGTACCTCTCCCTTCTGTTTTGTTTTTAAACCTAAAATTATGCTGGAAGTGGCATAAAATGTGAAATGGTCTAGGTTTTGTCTATGTCACATTTTGTGTGCTCAGCTTACCTTGTTAGAGAATACAGGTGTTATGATTGTATGTATACATTTTAATGATGGTCTTTGTCAAAGTGCTTGCATAAATAAAATTTGGAATATTAATTGTTTATTTTCGAATTAAAAAGTAGAGGGTCAAATCTTGCGTTTTCAAGTCTGCGGCACTTAAATTGGCAACATTTTGGAGTAGTGGCGGTAAGTTCGCGATTGCTGTTCCATTAAAAACGTCGCACGAACTTACCGCCACCACTGAAAATCTTGTCAAGTTAGATTTCAAGGAGTGTCTACTATTAGTAAAATTAAAGTAGTTCATCATCAGTTATGGTTATAATGTCAAAGTATTCAAATCTTGCCCCCCTTTTCGCCTAACGGTGGATCTAGACTCCCAAATTGGTGTATTCATGTATATCCAACTACAAGGCGTGCTGAAACTATTCAATATATGTATTCGTACGAAAAATAAAAAGTGTCCTAACAATTACCTATTTCAATTTGTTTAATTTTGACATACTTACATACATAACCGTCAGGCCTTATCCCCAGCGAGGTAGGCAGAGACGACAGAGCACTATTCGCTCCTATTCTGACATACTTCTCTCGCTTCACTCACGTTCATCGCTCGTCATACACGCTCGACCTTAATTTTGAATTAGCATAAAACAAAACTTTAATAAATATTTGTGGAATGGGAAAAATGGATTTTATATGCCAACCAATATGACGTTTGCTGTGAAAAAGTTCTCCGAGGTCAGGAGATTCATTCGATGATTCATCACTCAGCACAACATAGTCGAATAAAAAGTCCAGTAAATGAGGTAATCGAAAGTACCTAGCACAGTGCCTTGCGCAACTCGTCCTTAATTCGGAAATGAAACGGTCGCGGCCGAGGCAATTGGTTCGGCATCGAGAATTCGTACGCCAATAACATAAGCGCTTGCTGTGTTACTGCTGAATACTGTTCATAGCGTAAGCGGTTATTGGAACTGAAGAAATGATAATGTATGTTCTGTCGAAAGCTTTAGTTAAGGTGCAGCGCTGACGACAGATTATCCGTGACGCACTTTTTAGTCTGTAAAAATAGAACCTATGCACTTATATACAGTAACGTACACGACGACTTTAAAGCAACGCAGACGACAGACTATCCGTGACGCACTTTTTAGTCTGTGAAAATAGAATCTATGGAATTATACATATGCAGTAACGCACACGACGCGCAAAAAATCCGTCCGTTACTGCATATAATTGCATAGGTTCTATTTTCACAGACTAAAAACCGCGTCACGGATAGTCCGTCGTCTATGCTGCTTTAAAGCTTTTTCTTAACCCTTAAATTGACAACGTACCTCCTGTGATACGTTCATTTCAATTAAATCCTGTGCCTCGTCTACGTATAATTTGTATTTTTTTTTATTACATGCGAATTACTAAATATATATTAAATGTTAAAAAATATGTATGTTACCAGAAATACTTACTCATAAGCGTTAATTTGAAAAAGAGTTCGTAACGGAAACACTTGCCGCTGCCTCGGGTAAGTTATTTACGTTAGTTTCGGGTATACGTATGCAGATACTGTGTTTCAGGTGATAGGCGTTATTACGATTTATTAATGTCTTAGAATATCTACTAATGTACTCTGAAGGTTGCCTATAAGAAAAATTATGAAAGGAAACATTTGTATGTACCTCGGGTGTCCCGTTGCCAATTCCTTAAAAATTTACCTACGGGTCACACGAGTCCCATTGCCAATTGCTTAGAAATATTTGCAACCAAAAAAAATTGTAAATTGGACACTTTCCTGAAGGGTTACATCGCTGATTTTATAAAGAGAGCAAAACTTTTGCGTATTGAATTAAATGCAAAATGCCTTTTTGATTTGTAATTGGGGATATGAAGAAAAACAAAAGCACCAATGTCTGACGCGTTCGGAATCACGATAGCTTTAAATTTGACAGTAGGTGACCAATTTACTTTAAAATCTTAACAAATGGTGTCACGTACCATCATGACAGTTGAAACCAATACCCTGGAGCTTTTGAAGTCAATTGAACGAGTTAATCACCAAATATTGGTTCTGCGCGCAAGTGGAAATAATTTTGTTGCGCGAAAGCATTTTATCGAGATACTCAAGATCACGAGCGTTTTCCACCATCAAGTCCGTGCCGAAACCGAGTACGTTAGGCAATAGTCCTGCTGTTTCCGTTTATTCCAGGAAAAGTTACGTTTTTGCTAAATAAACAATATTTTTTTGTATTTTGTGTTTTACGGAGTTCTTGGTAATGTGACTCCCGTGGTACATATGTACTTTTTACTGGACTTGGTAATGTGCCACGTGAGTCACATAGGTTTTCCAGAAAACTGCTATAATTAGATTTTTTTCAATATTTTTCTAAGGCTTTTTAAACTATATTTAGTCATATTAATTGAATATTTCAAGGTTTCCCAGCATTTTAGTATCTTGCCAATTTAAGGGTTAAACTGAAAATTACGGAACATGAATGTGGCTACAAAACGTGGAATAGCCTTGATTTTGATATAACGTTTTATGGTCTTTGCCTGGCCCGGTTATAACAAAAATAAGTACAAGCAGCAAAAAAAATGTTTTCTTTTTAGAAAAAGCCTAAACTAACCTTTATTTCTTAACTAGAGGGCTCAGTAGGGTAAGTGTACTCTTGTTCTCTGCGCAAGAGAGTTAACGACAAAAATACAATCAACCTTTATGCCTCCCAGCTTAGCTTGGAGTAGTAAAACCGGTTTTACAGTGCGTACGTGCAAAATACGCTTTTCTTGCTGGTACAGGGTAAATGAAAAGATGATGCACTAGGAAAAGCTAAAATACATTGAAAACAGTGTAGATAAACGAAGTCCAAGCAGTGAGTTGGACTCAGATACTGAGTTTTTCTAACCACTAGGTTATTTTAGGCTCGTTTTATTTTCCTTTACCAAAATTTAAGGTTTAAAAGAAAACCTGCTTTTTATTGTGAAAAATAACGGAATTACTCACGTTGTTTATACCGAGATTTTTCACTATGAGTGAGTCTCACGGTAGTTTTATGTTTAAAACTGCTTTTTATTATACAAGGTAGCCAATAATTTTCCGTAAAATAACCTTTGGACGGGTATACGCGCCTGAAAACTATGCATATATTTTTTCTATTAAAGTATATTTTTTCGTATCTTTTGTGATTTCGTAATTTTCCTAATAATCAGGACTTTCATTTGACAATGTTTTTTGGGACACCCCGTTCTATAAACTAAAATATTCAAGTGTCTAAAACTGGCACTGGAAACGTTGCTAAAAATTGCTAAACGTGGCACTGGATTTTTGAATTCATGTGCTCTGCCTATCCCTCTTGGGAATACAGGCGCGAGAATATGTGTATGTGTGTGTCTAAAACTGTTCCAATTTTGCGTTCTTTCTGTAAACATTTGCTTATTTATAAGCCAGTGTTGTTCTAAGCTAAGGCGTAGCGAGTCCCGAATTTTATCAAAGATCATAAAGTTGTCGAATGAGGGGACCGAGGTTTGGGCTAAGTGAAAATACGAGGTCCCGGCGGACGGCGCGGAAAAACAATGCGGAGGTGTACGAAGGAAAATGGAGGTGCCCGTTTCTCTTTTTTTTATACCGACTTGGAGTTTCTTACGGCGCATTCTTCGTGGCAATGATGGTCTTTCCGAAGCGCTGGTAGACTCGAAAATGACGTGCTCTTAGGGGGCCTAATAGGAACAAATAGTATTTTCATAAAAAGAGTTTTGATTTCATAATTTTTGAATTTTGACGAAAAAAGACATTTTTTTTTATCGTTCCGCATCGTTAAAAAAAATGGCGAGGAGTGAGGCGACGGCGATTTACATCGTCGACTCTACCCGTCTGAAAAGGGCCTTTGCATGATACTCCCGTTTCTGATTTCGAGCCCTAGTTCACAAGCTGGGGTGGACAGAGTGCGCCGCTGGTGCATCCCTAGGGACCTCCTGACGACTTACTATGGGGAAGGAACCACTGGTGGGCTTGTAGCGGGTATGCCTCCCCTGGTAGGCACACAAATACACACACACACAGGGTTGTTCGTCCCAACACTAACACTAATATGTAGCAAAATTTGGGTATATTAGCCTTTGTAAAAAATATTAGAAATTGCGACGAGCATGTCTGAAGCAAAATAGACATTCTCAGAATCGTAGTAAGCAGAACAAACTAAATCTACACCATATTTTTCATTATGAGTAAGTTTCACGGTATTCATGTTCAAAATGATATCCTTAAAGTGGTATAAGTGCCCTATATGCAGTGTGATCTATAAGTGTGACATACCACATCAACTTTTTCACACTCCGCGTCATCCACGGAGTGTGTATGGGTGGAATATACGCGCGGGTAGCTCGCACCAGACTAGCAATATTTCGTCGAGTCTATCCTATCTACGAGGTAAGGCTACGTCCAGAGAAAAACAACCGTGACTCGAAAAGCTAAGCTCAAGTACCTAGTATTTTGAAAAACGGTGACTTTAGCAAAAAGTCACTGTGAAAAATCACCGTGATCTTGTCACGCCTATCACTTACATCACGGTGTATCTGTCACTCGCATGCGGCGGCGTTGGCCGAGCTATTCCGACTTTTCCCGAACAATGACGAGCCGCGTCGTATTAAACTTGACTTTTAACACAAGTTACTACACTTCTTTTAGGGTAAAAAATGTATTAAAAATTTTCTTAATCTATTTTCCTTAGTTGTTTCTTACGACATCTTTGGAAGAAATGAAGGAATGTTATTCTATGCCCTATGCTCACACAGATTTAAAAATTAAGGTGCTAAAAGTGATTGATCGTAGCAAGTGGAACAAAGTGGTCTCTGCCTACCCTTGTGGGAAAGAGGCGTGACGGTATGAATGTATGTATGTAAAAGTGATTACGTAACGTGAATGAGACACTTTTTTTTTGCTCTAGCTACATAAATATCTCTAGCTCTGTTTAAGCTATTTTATGTATGTATCTTTCTGCTGACGACAAAATCCTTAGCCTCTGTCAATCACGGCCAAAATAAACTTTTTACCAGCACATGTCAGCTATCAGTTTTTGCCGCCGAGATGGACCCTTGTCAAACTACTGCTCGAGGGGATTTGTAAGATCTACGAACGTTTAAACAACATGTGTCTGAGGGATAGGGTGGGATGGAACAAGTTTAGCAATTTGTATTACGTGGGTTTGTGTTTAACTAACACTAGGCTATTTGTTACTATGAAAAGTTCTTACGTACAAAAAGATCACGCCTGTGTTCTCAAGTGGGGTAAGCAGAGCAAATGAAACATTACATAGACGAAGCCATGACCTTGATGATGATTTTCGTGTGGTGTCGGATTTTAAATGTTTTCCGTGAATGTCGTAAGTTAGGTTAAGATGTGCTTTAAACACCAGACTAGCAACCTGTCACTGTTATACCTCTTCATTGAGCTAAAAGTGGCTGTGAGACATATATCTCATTTATATCTCATTTGGGAATACAGGCGTGATGTATGGATAAAATTTTGCGTGTTACCCCGTTTTTGGACAATCCTGGCAAGTTATATGGCATGATTTTAGAAACAGAGAGAGCGAATTCGCGCATCGCGATTACCTGGAAAAAGCGTTGCATTGCACGTCCAGCGCAGACGACAGACCTTTTAATTTGTGCTATCGAGTCTGCGGCGCACAAAAAGTCTACATGGATTGTATGCATTGTGTGCCGGACAGTGTCACAGCCTAAAAAGTCCATCGTGGAAAGTCAATCGTCTGCACATGGCCTGACTCTTTTTCTAAAATCGTCCTATCCAACTTGCCAGTATCTGAACTATAACAGAAATTTTAAACTGATATGAAACACGGGTCTCAACGCGATATGATTATTTACCTTTATTACTCCGACGTTTCGACACGGTGGACGGGTAGTGGACGTTTCATCAGCATACCCCCAACATTTTTATTGACTTTTTTCGGGTACTTCAATGTTTGTTTACCCGTGGCTCCGTTTTAACATTTCGCTGCAACGGACAGTTCTCCGAGACCACGGCCGGTGCAACCCGTGTCGAAACGTCGGAGTAATAAAGGTAAATAATCATATCGCGTTGAGACCCGTGTTTCATATCAGTTTAAAATGTGTACAAAGCGCGAGAGTTTAAAATATTATATAACAGAAATATTACTTCAAAGTACAGTGTGAACGAAGCTTTACGTACTTCTCGTACATAAAAATACGGACTGCCGTGTGCCATAATAACTTTATTTAATAAATCCTCGACTTCTCTCGTGATTTACCCCACTGCGGTAAATGGAGAGGGTACACAAATTTTATTAAATTTTAATAAATTTCAAGACAACCTTTGCGATATTAGAAGTTAAACTTAATTAAGATATTCTAATGAGCTTTTTGAAGTTAATTGCGTTTTTCAAGTTATTAAATGAAGCCTCTTTAAGACGTTTATTAATTAGTTGTTTGAGTTTTAGTTTTGATTTTTAATTTTTATGTATTTTTCATGTTTTATGTCAAGGGTAAAAGCGCTGTTTGTTTGGTGCCTAACTTTTAATTATCCTCGTAACTAAATTATTTAAATTGATTTATATGATAAATAGACAAAGTTTATGAAATTGGGTATATTTTCCAGTTTTGCATAAAATATGACAGTAACATCAGCTCTTAGGAGGTTAGTATGTTTCGTTGGAAAGAAAACGTACATACATAACATAACGTCACACCTCTTTCCCACAGGGGTAAGCAGAGACTACTTTGTTCCACTCGCTACGATCCTGACATACCCCATTTACCTTCATCCACATTCATTAATCTCCTCATACGTGCTCGTCGGTTTCGGGTACTCTTGGCCTGACTTCATCTGAAAAAAAAACCGACTATTTTTACAATTTCAATTCAACTTTAAACTTTCTCGCAGATAAAGCCATTCCAATCAACAATAGACTAAGTGATTGATTTTGTAGTTTGAAAACAAGCATCAGTTCAAAAGACAGTTCTGTTCAAAAGTCTGGAATGTTATCTCGAAATCGTTTCTTTGTGTTCCTCTGCATTACTTCTGTAAATGTCCAAAGAGGCTACTAATAAATAGGTTAAACTATACTTTAACCCTTAGGTGCATACGGTATCAAAAATGATACCGTGTCTTTTCACCACTCTAAAATATTTTTAGTCTTTCTCGCCACGTTCTAATACCAGTATTTGGTTACCTTTGCTCAAGTACTTCAAAGAAAAAAAAGAACTGTCAACCCTATTACAGCCATTTTTATACTAAGTGTCAAAAGTTTGAATTGTGCGGCTACTTTTTGCAAATGGTGAAATTGCAAGTTTTAATTTTTTTTTAACTGGCGGATCATGAGATATTTCCAATTGGAAAAAAATGTATAAGTAAGGTTAGTATTTATATTTATCGGGCATTATAGAAGTTTTTGTGAGATTTGTGATAATACAATAGTTTTTTTGAGTTTTCGATTGGTATCGAAAATGATACTCCATGTGATGACGTCTTTTTTTCTAGTATCAATAATGATACTCCATGCACTACGCTTACTTTTCTACTAGCATGGTTTATAGCACTTTTTTGAGTTTTTTTATACTTTACCAATATTTAGCAAGTAGTGTGGGCATGTTAATAAAAGCTTATTTTCATGCCCACCATCACCACATAGGGTTTGTCTTAGAAAAGGACGTAGAAGCACTGTTGATTCAGATAGAAAAATAAAAATATCGGAAGACAATGCCGAGTCCGAAGGAGATGATCTGGAGTTTTATTAATCACTCGAAGAACTGCAAACGATTCTCGAGGAAGAAGAGACAACAGAAGAACCTACAAATATGGCAGAAGAATTAAATTTTATAAAAAAACCTGGTTCAACTAGGTATCCCAGATCCTCATTTTATTAAACGAGAACAGGCCATCGCCGAGTTCACAAGATCCGTATATACCTATAAACACACAAAAACATGAATTTCATTTGTAGCTAATGTTTTGCGATTGTTTAGATTCTATTTTTGTAGTTTATTTTTTATTTACTAATTATTTTAGACCATATTTTTTTAGTGCTTGCTCCATGGAGTATCAAAAATGATACCAAGTGTTTTTGTAAAAAAAAATATATAAAAAAATGATAACGATTTTTTTTACTATTTTTCCTGGCATTCACCCATATTTCCCAACCAAATGTATTTTTTTCGTGAAAAAATATTAAATCATGCACCTAAGGGTTAATAGACCAACAACCTCTCAATACCTCTAAACTAAAAATCTAAAAATTATGCTACAAAAGGCTATTACAGGCTTGCTTTACCCCATTTGAGAATTCGGGCATTATGTATGTCTCTTTCTTTTTTCCTTTTCTTTCTTTTGTCGTAAAAGGCGACTAAGGAATTAGGTTTAGATAAATATGTTTTAGGCAAGGCGCTTGCAACTTGCCACTATTATAATATAATTCTTCCATGTGTTTTTTTAACCTAAAATTATGCTGGAAATGGCCGCAAACCGAGAAATAGGTAGTCATAGTTTTGTCTACGTCTTGCGTGTGCTCTGCCTATCCACTTGGGAATACAGACATGATGTATGTAAAAATCCAAGTATCATACATACACGGACATTCTCATAATCTAAGATATTATTCGGACCCCGTGTGGTTCCGGGTTAGAATAGCACCTCCCCTTTTCTTCCCATGGGTGTCGTAAGAGTCGACTCTGGGAAAGGGTTAGTGTATTGTGGGCGATGGGCTAGCAACCTGTCACTGTAATATCACGTTTAACCATCTGGTTGCCCTGAAATTGCTAAACGTAGCACTGGATTTTTGAATTTATGTGCTCTGCCTACCCCCTTGGAAATACAGACGCGAGAATATGTATGTATGTATTATCGTCGTATTCGGACTAGTATTAATATTTTCGCTCATTACAATCTAGAGAAAACAAATTGCTTACGTGATAGACATGATGTCAAGTTTATTAGATATTTAATAACTAATATTGTACTGTAAGGAAAAGGTAGAACTACTTGTAATAACTTATTATTGGCCGGATGAAATAGCTAATAACATTTTTATGAGCACGAATCATTCATTATACTATGTAAGTAAATAGGTTCTTGTTCTTGGTACATAGTACAGTGGTTTGGCAAAGGCACTACAGATGTAGTGAGAAACTATTTTCCTTCGTAAATTTTCGGAAAAGTTCGTATTTATCGTTTTCTCTCAAATAGCTTCGGTACCCATTTTAAAGGGAATTCATTCCGTATAATATATGGTAAATATCCAGTTTTAAATAATAATTGTAATTGTTTTAAGTAATAAAACGATAAATACGAACTTTTCCGAAGATTTACGAAGGAAAATAGTTTCTCACTACATCTGTACCTTTCAAGCTAAGCGTTGTGAGTTCAAATTCCAGCCTTATTACATTACGCCTGTAATGTACAAAGGCAACTCCAGGTAGAGCATACGAAAATTTACATAAACAAAACTATGACATCTTCCCGCTAAGTAGCTACATTTAGCACAGAATTTGGTCTAAATGTAAAACTACGGTGTGACACATGACACATTATGGCGACACGGTCAGTTCGCGTCTAACCACAGCCACCGTGGCAGGTAGTCTTTAGTGATGGGTCACGAATAAACCCGAAACATGTTAAGCAGTGGGACGTATTTGGCTAGAGTATAGAGGCTATTATTATTAAGCATGAGAATGAAACGTAAATGGACAATCAGCACAATCAAAACATCGATCGCGAAGAAGAATAATCTTGCAGAACTCATAATGATTCTCCTAATGGACTGGACGTTGGAACAAAGCTTCTAATAACTGTAACAAAGTTGTACCAACTAGGAATTGAATAATCTAGCTTTCCTCTCTGTATTACTCTGGAGAGATCCAATCAAAATCCCCTACTACGGGTTTGTTTGATTTCAAAAAAATAACCAAACGAACGAGAAAATCATTTTCAATCACTTCACTCTTAGCCAATTAGGTGTAGTTCATTGTAATCCATCTTATGCATCCTAAGATAGAAGAGATTCCTCTTACTGTGACGTCCTGCAGAGGCCACTAGTACTCTTTCGGAATATTGTGTTGTCACCCGAAATTCACAAGTATACATAATAGCAATATCTATTTGTCACCGAGATGTGCAAGATTTTATTCCAAAAAAAACATTGAAACACATGAAAGTAAATAATAAAATTAGAGTTGGTGATAATTTGCAGGCAAGTCTTGCATTTATAGAGGATGTTCCATCCTACAGTAGTTTAGCAAAGGTCGTTTAAGGAAAAGTCCATCAATCATTATATCAGACGATTTAGGCTTATCTCCCCTACATCAATTTCTGTAATAGTTTTTTTCGTACGAAACAAACAGTAATTGATCGGTAAACCGATTATTCCGAACGAAGTCCCATATTCCGTGGTAGGGCCTCATATTTGTTCAGCTTGCCGCGCTGTCGGCGGATGGTCTCCATCCACTCCATACTTCAAGCAAACCTTGTTCAGGGGAAATTCATTAGCGAAGTCTGGACGCAGTTATGCTTCTTAGTATATTGGCTTTTCTGAACGGAATTATTTAGTTACTTATGCAGTTTTGAAATGTTTTAAGACGAAATGAAATTTTTCTTCAAATTTTTTTTGAGCTAGGAGGATCATTGTGTTGGTGTTGGTTTAGATTAACGCCTGTACAATAATTTCGTGGATGTTGTAAGACGCGAATAAGAAAATAGGTTTAGGTAGGTACGTGTTAAACGACAGGCCCAATCCGTCACTAATGTACCTGCCAACTGAAAACCAACAAAAATGTCAGAAAAGTCCAGTCCAATAGTCGTGTTTTAATCGATGTAGCGACTTGTGTGGTCTGCCGACCTCACATGAAACTACAGGCGTGATAATATATACGTATTATAATAATGTATGGTATGTCTGTTCGCCTATTATCATAATGTCCCTACTTCATGCATTTTAGTCGTTCTTTCCACATTTGCCTTAGGCTCTTCATAAACTTCACTTTTACAGTTTATATTTCGTAGAAGCCTCATAAACAACTATTCTCTCAATTTTATGTAAATAAAACTCGTGGGCGAGCTAACAAGTTTTAAAAATCTTAAAACAGAAACGCTTTCACCTAAAATGTGTAAAGATGTAAATCCCCAGGGACAAAGAACATTTTATCTCAAACTCCGCAAAGTACATAAAATCTTTTATTTCAATCGTTCACTTCAATGACTCGGTTTACTTTGGCAAGAAAATCAAAGGTCGCCCTTTCAAATCTTACATTAGTCTGAAGTACCTTGTCGCAGTGAGAGGGCCCTGTACTTGGCAGGTAGGTTATCAGAACGCCTTGTTGTGAAATGGTTCTATAACCTCGAATGGAATCGGTTGAATTGAACAAGGTAAAACATTAATTCCGAATAGAATTCAAAGCCCTTTTGGAGCTATTGGCACGGTATTAATTTTAATGCCACCATAATAATTATATTTGTGATAAGGATTTGTATAATTAAGTACAAAATTTATAATTAATGACGTAATCCTTTATTTAGTTCTATGAAAACAAGTCACACAAATCGCAACAAATACGACAAAAAACATTAATGAAATAAACCGTGCGAAAGTGCCCAAAACGTTACAATGACGCGTTGAACCGCGATGGACCGCCTTTGCATCAGTAATGACCCAGAGCGGTGGTCAAAACCCTAATAGCGTTATCTGTTATTTTTAATTTTACCAATAGCTCTTCCAAATTTTTGACCACTTTTACTTGCAATGCTTGGGAAAAAAAGAAGCACCAAGATACACTTTGAACCAACCTATCGCTATTTCTCAAAACTAATCCATACCAGAATAGGCATTAAGTAGTACCTATTACGTATTAAAGGTCCACTCCAGTACATGTTTAGGCGTTAAGAACGTATCTATCTCTTTCTACCGTCACCTTCTGTAAACCTTTCACGTGGTCTCGCCAACGGAGCATAAAACATCGGAGTAGACCTCTCCTGCCCTCACAATAAAATACATCGCCATCTCCTAATCAATTTGTCAAACAGTACTAACCCATGTCGTAGCCTTTGATATCATGTAAGGTCCAATTTACTTCTTAAAAGCTGGTCAAGTGGGAACCAGACTCGTAATGAAGGGTTCCAAACAATTTTAAACATAAAACTACCGTGAGACTCACTCATAGTGAAAAGCAACGGAATTACTCACGTTGTTTACACCGAGATTAGCTCGACATGTTTCGGGTCAATCCGTGACCCATCATCTGGAGCAGGCGCGATGAGTGCGCGCCTGTCCGCTGCCGTGGCGCGTAGCTCCAGATTATGGGTCACGGATTGACCCGAAACATGTCGAGCTAATCTCGGTGGTTACAAACAAATTGCCTTTCTTGTAAAGTTAGCTACAAAGATAATGATAATGGTTTGAATGTCAAAAATATGCACATTAAGTCTTTAATGTTGATACAAGAGCGTTACATTGACAAAAATATACACACACGTCTTTATTATTGATACAGTATGAGTTTGGTGTGAGTTCCCTGTGTGGTGTCGGGATAGAATAACACCACTCTATTTCTTCCGTGGATGTCGTAAGACACCTCCTGTGTTCACAAGTGTGCGTACAAAGCTATGTCGCTGAATAAAGGTCACTTTCATTCAGCGAAAAAGCGTTATGCGCACACGTGTGCGCATAGGACGCGTGGAACCAAAATCGTTATACGCACAGGTATACAGCAAGAAATTATGCTAGAAGTGGCTAAGAGGCGTGAAAATTACATGACCATGACTTTTCTTAATAGTAGCGTTTCGTATGCTCTGCCTACCCTATTTCGAAGCAGGCGTTCTATTATACATAAATCTATGTACAGAGCAAAAGCCCTGTGAGATTGCGGACGAACAGCGGAATCTGAGCAAAGCTCCTATTATCGTTGTTTGGGTACGGAACCCTAAAAATTGATTAAGGGCAAGGGTCCAATTTCGCTAAGAGCCCTTGAGCGTTAAGACGCAGCCGTTTGAGGCCAGCGGTGGGCTTATTTGGGCTTTAAGCACCTGGGATGAGCTTTTATCTCGAGTGGGCGAAAGCTTAGATGAACCGCTTAGATGGGTGACTGACGGGGTAACTGCTGTTGATTGGTAGAAAATATTGTTTTTGTACCGTGATAGGTACATAATAAAGTACAAATCACTTATAATATAGAAATTTATCGGGGGCCATTCATCTTAGAGCCGTGACAGCTGCTAACGGATCTATATCTGGATCCCTAACGTTTTTTAACCAATTGTTGAATTCCCTTACTTTTCAAGACATAATAATCTTTTATTCTAACACTTATATACATACACATACATACATACATATTCTCACGCCTGTATTCCCAAGAGGGGTAGGCAGAGCACATGAATTCAAAAATCCA
>BHDV01065557.1:151568-161979 GCA_005406045.1 Adoxophyes honmai
CCCGCTCCGCGTCTCTGTGAAACGATGCTCTAGTTCCTCATTTGTGCTCCGGGCCCGTACAACAGCCCGTACGGGTCTCCCGGACAGCTGAGATCAGACTTTGATATTTAATGTAATTCTGCAAATACTTCAAGCTCCTAACTCCACGCAATACTCCCAAGTACCAGCTAATCATCTCACGAAATTTAATGCCAAAATTAGCAAAATTAAACACATCTGTTTGCCGTCAGATAATTAGGCAAATTACCCGCCACATTTACAAAGATAACGAGGTCGCGATACTTGCTTATAATCCTGAGTGTGCCCGAGGACAAGTTGGAAGTTAAATGATGTACAGTACGTTTGAATATGCGTGTGACAGTGTTTTAGAGGGATGTGCGAAGAAATTGGGTATCACTTTGTCTCATAATAGTAATGCTTAAAGACATTTTTTATTCACATGCAAGCATAGTGAAATTTACCTTTCGGGCTCATTGCGTTAAGAATCACAAGTCACGAAAAATATCCATCTACATTTATACTAAAAAAATGTTTTAAAAGATGGCGGCAAATCGAAATTCCGCATACAATTGCTCATAATATTACGACATACATAGAAGAAATGGAAAGTAGTTCTAGTTATTTTAAACCCCACCACACGGGATTGGTTAAAATGATGACTAAAGAAAATGCATTTTTTTTTTTTTGAAACAAAATAAAACGAAAGAATTTTTAATAAAACTATCTGATTCAATGAACATTCTGTAATGCGATTAAAATGCAGCAAAAACGAAATAACAACGCTTGGTTGGAGTTAAAGCTGCAGTATCCAGACTAAACCAGATCGATCTGGATTTGGCAAACGGTGATCCCGTACTCTAAATTGAAAATCATGCACAGTTTTTCGAAGTAGGAGCAGACCTGTATAATATTGTGCGTAAAATGTAATCTCTGTTACATAAAAAATTGTCGCTATTTACCTTAAACACGGATTTACTTCGGAATGGCTATACCGATTTAGCAAACACTTTCTGTTGTGTTTGTTATTGCCAAAAGAAGCTGAGAAAATAAAAATATGAAAAAATTGCAAGAAAAAATAGAAAATTTAAGAATGTTTACTGCAATTGTCAGCCACTAAGATTGCATAGATTAACAATGTAATAAAATAAGATTCATTTTATAATGTGGTAGTTTAATGTTTAATACAATAAGATTATTGAAAATGTGCTTTATCATAAACTTCATGAAGGATTAGTATAGTGAACACTTTTTAATATTGTTATAGTGACAAGTTTCTTTTCTTAGTTGTCTCACACGACATCCCCTGAAGAAATGGAGCGGTGTTATTTATAACCCGATACCACACAGCAATGTCTGTATACATACTGTAGCGACCCTAGCGCCACCTATTCCTCCAATAGTACAACTTCTTCTACAAACGTCATCAAATTGTCAAAGTGTCCTACTTCGCGCTAACGAAGTTTCGAAGGTCGGTTACATAAATCTATACTAATATTATTGTTTAGTATAACTAAAACCTCTTTCAATTCCTAAACGAATCAATTTCACATTTCCGAACGTACTCATATGTTACAATCTTTTCTCTCTCTCTTCTTCTTCCCTTCCTTTCATGGCTGCACACAGCACACATCGTTTAATGTAAGTTATTCGAAAATATACAAAACATACTATCAATGCGGTCTTTCAATGTGCAACATACAATCCTCTACAATTATAAAGCGGGAGAGTTTGTTTGTTTGTTTGTTTGTTTGAACGCGCTAATCTCAGGAACTACTGGTTCGAATTGAAAAATTATTTTTGTGTTGGATAGATCATTTATCGAGGAAGGCTTTAGGCTATATAACATCACGCTGCGACTATAAAGAGCGAAGAAAAATTGGAAAATGTGTAAAAAAACTGGGAAAATTACACTATTCCACGCGGACGGACTCGCGGGCACAGCTAGTACAACTATATCTCTGTGGACTTCGGTTCCCCAGGCGTAACATCTGCCTGGAGAGATCTCTTTTGAAGACTTTTCGACAATAGCTTCTCCATTATTTACTACATCGACGTTTCGTTATCTATTCCACGCATGAAATTTGTTGCGTCAGAACTTCTGCTACATCATTATGAGAATTTAACTTATAGTCAATTTGCCGGCGGGTACGCACTTATCTGAAACAGACAAGTTCACATACTCCGACTGTTGGCGTTTGAATTTACAAATTAGATTAGTTTTAGATATTAATACACGTTACTACATCGCGCTCGTATACCCTAAGGCTCAATTCACACCAGAAGAGCGGCGAAAGGCGGCGAAGCGCAGCGACCCGCTCCGTGGAGAATGCGCGAGGATTCTTGCGACTGCTCGAGAAGCCGCTGGAATATACATATTGACATATTGACAGCGGCCGTCGCGACTACTCGAGCATCCTCGGGCATTCCCGCGACAGCTCGCGCAGTCGCACGGCTTTGTTTATGGAATGCGCTGGAATTCCCGCGGGTGCGCGGGCATCCGCGCGCATCGTTAGAGTTTCTCATGCGATAATAAGTCTTATTGTAATGAAAATAAAGTTGAAAATAAAATGAAAATTTCTGACACTGAAACTGCGCTCCGCTACGCCGCCCTTCGCCGCTCTTCTGGTGTGAATTGAGCCTAAACCAAATAGGGTAGAGAGAGCATTCGAAACGGTTTAACCTTTCGTCTGTGTTTGATAAGGATCCTAAATCGCAAAAATACGAAAAAGTCGTATGATACTGATCCTTATCATACTCATACGACTACTTTTGGGATCCTTATCAAACACAAACGAGGGGTTAATATACGAAACCATGACTGTTTAGATGGAAGCGGTATGAGTGGTGACAGGCTGCTAGCCGCCTAAGGCCGGCCACATACATACGGAATTCCGTTTCGGAATCTCGAATCGGACTGTCCGAACGCAGTCAATCCATACAAAATCTATGGACCAGCCACACACATTCGGAAAAATTCCGTTCGGAATTCCGAACGGAAAGCTTCCGAATGTGTGTAGCGGTCCATAGATTTTGTATGGATTGACTGCGTTCGATTTTCCGATTTGAGATTCCGAAACGGAATTTTTCCGAATGTATGTGGCCGGCCTAAAGCCAAGAATACACTAGGAGACAAATGTGCCGCGACACGTGTCCCCAGCAACGTCGGGCGAGGTAGCGAAGTCCGGCAACGTCGCGCTACTTCGCCCGACGTTGCTGTGGACACGTGTCACGGCATTTGTCTCCTAGTGTATCCTTGACTTAAAGCATACTTCTCTTGAACCTCTTTCTTTAGTCGCCTCTATCGACATCTAGGGGAAAAAAGGAGAAGTGTTATTCTATTGCGACACCACGCAGGTTTCTTTAAATAAAAATACAAAATAATAATACATACATACATAACCGTCACGCCTCCCTGCGGGGTAGGTTGAGACAACAAAGCGCCATTCGCTTCTATTTTGACATACTTCTCTCGCTTCACTAACATTCATCACTCTCGTCATACACGCTCGACGGTTTCGGGTACTCTTAATTTGGCCTCCCTTTAGTACATCGCCGATCAGGTCGATATACGTTCTTCGAGGGCGCCCTCGACCGACTTGCCCCAACACACTTCCCTTGTAAATTTGCTTACATACCCTTGCTTCATCCATTCTCTCCACATGCCCAAACCAACGCAGCATACCTTTCTCTACCCTTGTTACAATACTCTCTTTCAGACCACACTTCTCTCTAATCACGCTATTACGCACCCTATCAGTAAGTTTGATACCATTCATGCTTCGCAAAGAACCCATCTCAACCGCATTCAATCTACTTTCGTGTCTCTTCTGCCACACCCAACTCTCGCTACCATACATCAAAGTAGGCACTAGCACACCGTTGTGAATAGCCAGACGAGCATCCTTAGAAATGTACTAATGTTCCCACCATATCGGGCGTCGGCCCGATTTAATCGGTTGTCGTAGCGGCAGTACATTTTATATGAATCTCACACACGCTCGACAGTCAGATCCGACACAAAATGTCGGGCGTTTAGCGAGCTCGCACGCCGATAAAAAATCGTGCCGGGCGCGCTGTTCACATCAAATTGGATGTTGGGCAAACCCCGCTCGCGCATCAACCCTGTCGGGTCGCGTTCGCGCATTCACATTGTCGTCGCCGGACCGACGCCCGACATGGTGGGAACGAGCTCTAAGTGTAGCCATTATACATGGTGCTCGTGAGCATTGCGAGAGATTTCAACCACGAATTCCAGAGGCTATAAGAAGTAATAAATGTTATATGAACTTAGGTCGAAACACGATTTTTTTTTAAATTTTCATACATAATAATTGCTAATGTCGTATAAACGAAAACGTGCCTTAATAATAGTAAAAAAATCGTGTTTCGACCTAAGTTCATATAACATTTATTACTTCTTATAGCCTCTGGAATAAGTGGTTGAAATCTCTCGCAATGCTCACGAGCACTGTGTATTTCATCATCATGTTATGCGAACCTAAATCTTTGCTAGAAGTGGCGGCAAAGCGTGATATAGTCATAATAATGGTTTTGTCTATGTCACGTTTCGTATGCTCTGCTTACCCCATTTGGGAACACAGGCGTGATTGTATGTATGTATGTCAGTATGTTATCAAAGAACATACACACACGGACGTCAAGAATTCGGTCTCTGAGACTTAATTCTAACTATTCCTTTGAAATCTGAAGAGAGTATTAGGGGCACTGAATTAACGGAATTCCTGTCTTTGGTACAGAGTTTGAAATTCTAACATACTTAACAGTGTGCCAGTGAAATTCTAATTAAGAATTACGAAACGAGATTTTATCTGTTAAACATTTAAGGACAAAGAGAAAACTAAAAAGCATCACACATTCAATGTTTACACTCACAAGATCTACATACCTACATACTATCACGCCTATGTTCCCAAACAGTTTAGGCAGAGCACACAAAACCTGACACAGACTGATTATGACTATTTCACGCTGTGCAGCCATCTCTAGCGTAATTTTAGGTTTGAAAATAAATGGAAGAGGTAGTTTAATAGTGACAGGTTGCTAGCCTATTAACACCTATTTCCTTAGTCGGCTCTAACGACATCCACGGAAGAAATGGAGAAGTGGTATTCTATTCAGACAACACACAGGTAATGGGATACGTAGCATCCGATAGTGGACCACTAATCTTTTTTCTGACATTCTTATTATCTGTCCAGTATGTCAGGAGATAACTGTGCTAAATGCCTAGAAAAATGTCACGGTTCGTGAGATACTTATAGCTCGGCGACAGAAGTAAGGACGGACAGCGAAGTCTCAGTAATAGGGTCCCGTTTTTTTTTTTAACATATTTTTCGTCTACGGACTCGTGGTCCGTACCTTGATGATTTTAGGGTATTTTTATTTTAGCTTAACTGTGCGCTCCGCGTAAAGACACAACAGTTTTATAATAATGTGCTCTTAAAATTAATTACAACTAGATTTTTTTCTTTTTCTTTTTTTCTTTTCCCTTCCCTCTCCCTTTCCTTTCTTTTCCTTTCTCATTCTTTCCTTCTATTCTTTTTTTTTGTATGATTTTTTCCTCTTTCTCTCTTCCTTCTCTTTCTTTTCTTAATATGATTATACTATAACATGAATAAAATTAATTAACCAATAATCTTAGAAACTAAACAAATGTCAACTCCGGGTTACCCAGATGTTATTGGCTATCCTGCAGCATTGTGTTTATGGCGGCCGTATCCCCCGCCATGTAGTACTCGTATAGGGTCCCGTTTCACTCTTTGGGTAATAGAGTCGACTCTGGGAAAGGGTTAGTGTATTGTGGGCGATGGGCTAGCAACCTGTCACTGCAGTATCACGTTTGATCATCTGGTTGCTCTGAAATCGCTAAACGTGGCACTGGATTTTTTAATTCATGTGCTCTGCCTACCCCTCTCGGGAATACAGGCGTGACGATATGTATGTATGTATGTGACATATGGCGTCCTACGATATACACTCAACTTGTCATTAATGATATAACTCTGAAATCGAATGAGTGAATGTTTCGAGGTGTATAAATTAGAATAACACCTCTCCTTTTCTTCCGCGGATGTCGTAAGAGGCGACTAAGGAATTAGGTTAGGAAATATTTTAGGCGATGGGATAGCAACCTGTCACTGTTATACCCACCTACTCAAAACCTAAAAAATATGCTAGAAGTGGCCACGAAACGTGAAATAGTCATAGTTTTTGCCTATGAAGCGTTACATGTCATGTGTTCTACATGGCCCATTTGGGAATACAAAGATGATGTATGAATGTATGTATGTAACTCTGAACCGACACCACAGTTTTATACGATTTAGTGATTACAAACATCAAAACAATTTGACTGTTTATTTTTAACAACTTTATTAAGAGTAATCAAAAGTCGGAATCCTGTTCCCTTCTTACACCTTAATTATGTTGACAGTCGGAAAACTAATTACATAGAATTAATTTGACTTTAAGAGTTTAACGTTCGCGTTGCTAGTTACCTCACGAAATAGGTTATTTTAGATTACGACCATTTCTTCTCACCTTTAATTTACTTATTCCCCGTGTGGTGTCGGGTTTAGAATAACACCTCTCTATTTCTTCCGTGGATGTCGCAAGAGGCGACTAAGGACATAGGTTAAGGTATACTTTAGGCGACAGGCTAGCAACCTGTCACTATTGCACCTGCCATCTCAAAACCTAAAAAAAATATTATGCTAAAAGTGGCCACAACACGTGAAATAGTCATCGTTTTGTCTATGTAGCGTTTTGTGTGCTCTGCCCACCCCGTTTGGGAATGCAGGCGTGATTACATGTATGTATGTATGTATTAGTTTACTTAGTCGATAAAGAAAAGTCGCATTGTGGTGTCGGGCTCGGAATACATACATACATACAATACATACGATCACGCCTGTATTACGGGGTAGGCAGAGCACATAAATTTCGTACCCATTTTTAGATTTGGAAACAGATGGAAGAGTGACAGTATCTTAATCGCCTCTTATTACATCCACGGAAGAAAGGAGAGGTTGTTTTAACCCGACATCACACACATACAATTCATTCTATTTTCCATACATACATACATACATATTCTCACGCCTGTATTCCCAAGAGGGGTAGGCAGAGCACATGAATTCAAAAATCCAGTGCCACGTTTAGCAATTTCAGCAGGGTAACCAGATGGTTAAACGTGATATTGCAGTGACAGGTTGCTAGCCTATCGCCTACAATACACTAACCCTTTCATTACATTAGTTCCATTTATGTTGAAAATGAAAACTTCAAGCAATCTATCACCGCATTTTTATTTAATTTTAACATAATAATTAGGCTAAAAGTGGCTTCAGAACGTTGTTATTATTTATTTATTTTGTATTATTTATATTTTTTATTAGGTAAACTTTGCGATTTAATACACTAAACTTCTTACAAACTTCTAACTTAATCAGCGTTGAAGAGCGACTGTATTATCATAAGCAACTTGAACGTTAAGTATGTTTTGCAAAAGTTGGATCTTCGTTAATATCGTTTATGTTGGGCTTGCAATTAATCTTGTTAATTATATTATTAAGTAAGACTAAGGTAAACATACCAATATTCGACGCTGAACTCGTATTTGTCGATTAACATTGAATTGATATTTAGTTTTTGTGATAGTAAAATACCTATGTAGTTTTGACATTTCACTGTTAAATAATCAAAGAAGACGCTAGCAAAATTACACATACATCATACATACATATTCTCACGCCTGCATTCCCAAGAGGGGTAGGTAGAGCACATGAATTCAAAAATCCAGTGCCACGTTTAGCAATTTCAGGGTAACATTTTTAGGGTTGGTCAAACGTGATATTGCAGTGACAGGTTGCTAGCCCATCGCCCACAATACACTAACCCTTTCCAGAGTCAATTCTTACGATACCCACGGGAAGAAAGGGGGAGGTGCTATTCTAACCCGGCACCACACGGACGGTGTCGGGACAGAATAACACTTCTTCAATTCATCCAAGGATGTCGTAAAAGGCGACTAAGGAAATAGGTTAATGTACGGCCTGCATCGTTTCTTAACCTCGGGTCGTGACCCAAGTTTGGGTCACGGACCATATTGGAATCGCAGGACCCGCAGGACCTTCTAAAAAAATTGGGTCGCGGGATTCTAATATTTTTAATTGTGGGTCGCCAGGTAAAAAGGCTAAGAACTGCTGCTTCAGGCGAAAGGCTAGTAACCTGTCACTGCGGTAGATACTTCATAACTAAAAAACTATAAAATATGCTAGAAGACAGGTTGCTGCCAATGAACGTATGTATGTAGTCACTCTGTCTGTCTGTTATTTATTCACACTGCCACCAATGAAACGATCGATACGAAATTGAGTTTAAAAATAGTTTCAATTCCGAGGAAGGACTTTAGCTACTTCATAATATTATGGTGGCAAAATTATCACGCTTGGAAATAATAGTCCACATTAAGTTGAGCTCACATTGATACAGTCGCTCATATTACACAGGGGCCAACTTACTAACAAATCTACGGGACATGCATGATAAGAAAATTACGCCTACATTCCAACATGGGGTAGGCAGAGCACACTATAAGTTACATGATCAAAGCTATTTCTAGCAAAATTTTAGATTTTAACATAAATAAAAGAAATATGAAAGTGTCTGGCTAGATTGTCACCAAAAACATAGTTTACCTAAAACTACTTCCTTAGTAGCCTCTTACGACATCTACGGATGGAACGGAGAGGTGCTATCCTACACCAGACACCACATGGAACAACCCTATGTTGGAGAAAAAAAAATGACAAAAGTAATGAGGGTAGTCGTGCGCCGGTTTAGTATCATCAAGCACTAACAGTCCTACGAACAGAGCGGTGGCGAAGTGCGCGTTTGGTAGCAGTCGCCATGACTCCTAGATGAAGGGCTGCGGACTAGCCCGAAACATGTCGAGCTAAACTAACTTGAGTGCGCGTCTACCCGCAGTCGTTGCATCGTAGCTCCAGATGATGGGTCACGAATTGGTCCGAAACATGTCGAGATAATCTCGATAAATAAACGTAGATACTTTTTATTTCACAATGAGTGAAACCCACGGCAGTCTTATGTCGAGTTAGTTATCCGTATTTTAGATTACTAGACATTTTACTTTAGACGTAATTAGAAAATTACTATCGCCTCTAATATAATATTTTGTCTAACTTCGTAAATTAAGACGTTTGTTGTGTCTCAGAGAAATCGGCTTAATTTGCCGAGTTTGTCAGACAGGTAGGGTTGGGCCACGGGGCATAGATAACAGGGAGATGATTCGACCACCTAATGGATTTAGTACCTACTACGTACAGAGCAGAAGATAATTTGGCTTAGAAAAAAAAAATGTTTATTGTGAATTTTCAGAGTGATTTTGCCGTGTGGTGTCGAGTTTAAAATAACATCTATCCATTTCTTCCGTGGAGGTCGTAAGAGACGACTAGCGAAACGAAGAACGAATCGCTGGTACTCAAAAATTACGAGTAAAAGCGCTATTTGCATAAGTAAGTTTTGAATTTTCAATACGTATTTTAAGCGACAACTAAATCTCCTTTCATCCATTATCTCTAAATGACCAATCCAACTAAGCACACTTTTTTCTATCCTAGTCACTATATCTAATTTCACCCTCGTTCCCTTATCACACTAATTCTGTCTTTCACAGATACACCTTCCATACTGAATCTCGGGTGTTATTAAACAGCTTCTCCGCCATCTCTGGTCCGTGTCTCTGCCTATTACAGATAATTCTCGGAGACGTCAAAAGTTTTCGTTTGCGACGTTACACGCAGGTGTCTGAAGCGCCATATTTATTTCAGAGCTACATTTCTGTGGGAATTTTGTGGGTTAAAAATGTATCATTCTCATTAGTCCCTTAGTTAAATTATGGAAAAATATGAGACACCCGTTTTCTCGTGTGGTGTTGGGTTTAGAATAACACCTCTCCTTTTCTTCCGTGGAAGTCGTAAGAGGCGACTAGGGACATAGGTTAAGGTATTATTTGGGCGACAGGCTAGCAAACTGACACTATTCTACCTCTTCCAACTTTGCAAACCTAAAACTATGCTAGAAGTGGATGCGAAGCGTGATATAGTCATAATCATAGTTTTGTAAGTCACATTTTGTGTGCTCTGCCTACCCTATTTGAGAATACAGGCATGATTGTATGTATGGCTAATTGTACCAATATGAGTCACAACATCTATGACACAATACGTCTTATTATATAATTTTAAACACAAAAAAACCGACTTCAAATTAGCAATATTTTGTAAAAATTCTGTTTACTGAATGTAAAATCTTGACTTCATCAACAAATTACCGAAAACGCCGTACATCTCCATATAAAATTTGAAGA
>BHDV01065557.1:165747-180548 GCA_005406045.1 Adoxophyes honmai
GTGAGGTCAAAGTCCTTGTGTACTCGTCTGAGGACATAGTGAAAAATCGAGGGGAAAAATCCAGGATTTTTTTTATTAATTTTCCGACAGTAAGGGGTATGTACTTAATACATTTTATGGAAAAAATAATAGTTTTGACAAAATTAGTATCTCCAGGATCCAGGAGGTTAATATTACAATTTTTCACGCCTATATTCGCGAATTGGATAAAAAAACATGTTAACCTAGTTTATTAGTCGCTTCTTACGAATTCCACCGAAGAAAATAAATTGAGCAGTGTTATTCTAATTCTACACACGACACCACGCAGGAAGGCATTTTGTATTGTAACTTAAAAATTCTCTTGTTGTGGTTTAAAATAACGCCAAAAGACAAGGTATCAATTTTTGCCCTAGATTTCGTAATCTTCTCATTTAAAACCTAAAAATTAAGATAGAAGTTGTTACGAATTTTATGTATTCTTTGTTTTGCCTACTCTACTTGTAAATACAGGTTTGATGCTTGTGTGTTTGTTATCTAGTGTGTTCCTATTCCTATCATGAGTCGAGTTAAAAAAATCTGTTAGGATAGACATTGCTTTTTTTTAAGCAATCACAATTTATTACTTTATGTAAAAAGCTTTTACATTTCGTGGACGAGCTCACTTCAAAATGCTTTTACTGCAAATACCGTATTGAATCTATCGAGGCTTCGAACAAAATGTCAAGCCTTTCCTTAATTGGCCCAGTTGCATCCGACAGGATTTAGCGCGAAGGCTGCCACGGTTTTTATCTTCAACGAATAAACATTTGTTTGTTATTACAAATTTTATTAAGGTATTTAAAATATCAGAATTAATTTGGCACGGATTTGATTAATTGACTTGAGCATTACGAATATTTTTTTGCCGTTCGTATTTCATCGGATTGGGAACATCACACACAACATTAAATTAGGTACTTCGTCGTTGTAGTATGTGCTGTTCATCGAATCGCTCGTGGTAAATATTAAATTAAATTTCACACATACCTATATTCCGAAAATTCAGAGGCCTGGGTTTTGAACCCACAATCCCCTGCATGACAGGCCACAGGACAAACTGCTAGGATACCACTAAGTTTGTTTTATAACCTACTTTTCATCAGAATAATTAAGTTCTTCTACGAATACAAATCATCATAACACAAAAACGAGCACAGACTTTTCCTACATCACTTAATCCTGTGTCTTACATTTATCAACTGAGGAACCCCAATTACACAAAAAACAATCGCCAACTATTGTACGGACCCCGGCCTCGTTAGCGACTAACTCGGCACTAACTCGGCACAACTCTTAATTATTATCAACTTAATGATGTTCAAAGCTAACTGGATAAATTGGGCATACACAAAGTTTCTGATGAGATTTGGAAAGTTAATTTTGTATTATTTGCTATCCCTACTAATATTGTTGGAAAAGTTCAGCCTTTATGAATCTAATACGCGGTTTAGAAGAAATGTATGGAGTTTAAGTCGTGAATATGCTATGCTAATTATTACATCATAATTATATTATTATCATCATCATCATCATCATCCAGCCTATATACGTCCCACTGCAGGGCACAGGCCTCCTCTCAGTATGAGAGGGCTTGGGCTATATTTCCCACGCAGGCCGAGTGCGTATTGTCGTATATTCTCTACCATTCCGTTTAGAAAAAAAAAAAAAACTTCAACATTATTAAAAATTTAATGAAGGCATAATATTAAATTTAACATTGAGTTTTAGTTTTAACTACAAGGACTCCCAAAAAAATTTTTTTCTTCTATTTTTGCGTTGTAATCTACCTGCGGTTCACATTTATAAAGCTCTTATAATTTCGGAAAAAAAGTGGCTGTTACATACTGACGGGCAGACGTGACGAATCAAAATTCAAAATTCAAAACTTTCATGGGTTTCGTTTTTTGCCATTTGGCTACAGAACCATAAAAAACCGATCTCTGATCTCGTTCAATGTATTTTTAATTACATGTTTCTTGTGCAATATATTATGCTTCATTTTCAACCTCAGCACAGTTTCTGAGGAAAAACGCTGCTAATACTCAACTCATGCATCATAAAGTATTTAAATCTCATGGTAAAGCTACTAAGATGGAAAACTAACAAAGGTTTTAGCAATTTAATATTCTCCACAATGTGGCTCCATTTTGTGGCTAGATATCCGGCTTGTTGATACTTTGCTATGTATGATGCGAAACAAACATTATTATTTATAGATAATTATGCAAAATATAAAATATACATGGTGCTCGTGAGCATTGCGAGAGATTTCAACCACGAATTCCAGAGGCTATAAGAAATATTAAATTATTAGGTCGAAACACGTTTTTTTTTATAATTTTCATACATAATAATTGCTAATGTCGGATAAACGTGCCTTAATAATAGTAAAAAAAATCGTGTTTCGACCTAAGTTCATATTACATTTATTACTTCTTATAGCCTCTGGAATTCGTGGTTGAAATCTCTCGCAATGCTCACGAGCACCATGTATGTATACATAATTATCTACTTTAAAAAATCTTTAGAACAGAAATCAAAATTGTATAAAAATGTAATAAAGTAAATGTACCAATGCTCGACGCTTCAACGCCCAGTAGATGACACCCACTTGCCACCTATCTTACTATGACATAAGGTCCGAAGTGCCGTGTTTTGGGTCAGTGTCGAGCACAGGGACGCTTACCTTAACTTGGAACTTTCAACATTGACATTGATAGGTCTACTAACACATACTACACCATGTTCTAAGCATTCTATCATTGCTTACCATTCCTTCCATCCCTTCTATACCTTTTAGCAAAAGTATATCGTTCTACCAAACGATCTACCACTTTTTACTACCTTCAATCAAAAGTGGTACAACATCGCAATCCACATCCGTCAAGCTCTTTCCAATTGAAGTTAATGAATAACAACATAACTTTTACATCAAAGCCTCGAAGGTTTTCCACGCAGACATTATGTCGAAATAGATACCGCAAGTTCCTGCATTTGTATGAAAACCAAGCGTGCCACTTTTTCTCTACCTACTGTAACGTCGCATGAGCGCTTTAGTGATAGGAATTGACAGTCCGAGTGAAGCGGCAGTTAAACCTAATCTAAGTTGTACAAAACTACAACAAACCGCGTCAAAGGAAGACCATTGCTCTCCCTTTTAGCTCCTTTTTGGCACGCGAAGTACCATCGCGAACCATGATTGTTGAGCCACTTGCCACTGTTCGCAATTTAGACGTGTCAATCAATGACCGATGTGACCGAATAGATGTCAGCTATTGGATTAGTATTACACGAGCAAGTTACAAACATAGGTAAGTGGCTCAACAATCCCGGTCTGCGAAGTACATACACTTGAGTCATCTATTCCGATATAAGTCTGTAGTTTTCTACCACAATTTTCTGTTTTGGCTGTATATCGACGCAATACGTCTTACCAGTGTTGCTATCACCGTCTCGGAGCGATTTGTTCGCAGCCAACGGCCTTTCTCGTAAACGTAACAAATGGACCGATCGCTCACGTCAACGGCACGTACTTGGCAGATAAAAGTACTCTATTTCAGAGCTTGGTATAAGTTGGTGAGAATCATACTTGGAGAAGTTTTATGAGTAAAAAAATAATCTTAACTCAAAACAAAGCGCTGACCTCGTGTTCCATTTTTGAAATTATTTGTTTCTTCTTTGAATCATACATACATACACACTGTATTCTTTAATGGGGTAGACAGAACTCACGAAACTCTACTTGGAGAAAACCATTACTATTCCGCGTTTTGTGGCCACTTCTGGCATATTTTGACGTGACAACGTCTTATAAATTGATTTGCCGGGTGACACTTCAAGAAACTGCGTTACGCTCCGCTCACGTTATGCGCTCACAATGAGAGCCAGTGAGAGGCACGCGTCCGCCTAAGAGCGAAAGAGACAGACATAAAGAGTAAAGTACCACTCAAAGTCGTTGTCACGTAAAACTTTCGCCCGTATACCGACTTTACAGGCAACCAGTTTTTTTAGGTTTTGAATTGTCAAGTATAATAATGCCAGGTTATTAGCCTGTCGCCTAAAATGTACCTTTACCTAATACTTAGTCCCCCCTGACGACATCCACGGAAAAAATGGTGACGTGTTATTCTAAACCTGATACCATACGGAATCATCTATTTTAAAAACTAATCACCTGACAACGCCTTGCTACGCAATTTTTTTCTAAAAAAGTTGGCAGTAGATGAAATTATCAAGAGTAAATAAAGTATTTCATAGCAAAGGCATCTTCTTAAATGTAAAACTAATCAAACCTTTCTGAACTTGGCCGTCGTTTTAAGTGAACTTTCCAGCCTTTTTACGGATATAACGTAAAATGGGGTGGATCACTATCCATTGGGGTGGTCACTACGAGAATTAAGATAAAACAATTTTTTTTTCACATTGTGGCAGATTCATTACATACAATGACGCTTGTTTTCCCAAATGGGGTACACAAATCACACGGAACGTGACATAGGCACAACCAGATGGAAGAGGTAGTCTTATAATGACAGGTTGCTAGCCTGTCACCTGGAGCATACCTAAACCTATTTCCTTAGTCGCCTCCTACAAACATATTAATTAATATTTTTAAAATGTGTTCCGGTTATATGACATTTAGTTTGACAACGATAATTCTGTTGTTTCATTTCATAACACTATAAACATAAAAGTTAAATAGTCGCAAATTCGAGCTCTCCCTTTAGAAGCCATGGTGAATGTTATAAATTGTCTGATCAAAACCGTTGTATTACGAATATCAATTATAGGTCCATTTTTAAAAGGCCTAATTATGTACCTCCCCACCCTTCTGTCATCCCAATTCTCCCCATTCGCATTAAAACTGCCCTCGCAATCCATATCCACCCCATTTTACGGCCTTCAACTCCCGGGTTCGTTTCAACTTAGTTTACAGCTGAGCATGGAGTTTAGAATGTAGCGGAGAATCTTATAAGGTTTGTGAAAATAGTTATAATAGGCTAGATGACTAGAAAAAACTATTTAGTCCGTCAGATAGACTGCGAAAAAATATTGTACCCATATTTTTTCTTTTATTTGACAGACGAAAATGACGATAACACAGAGCCTAAAAGTTTTTTACTCAAAGGTGACGTCACGAGCCCCCACTCAGGAAGTTTGATGATCTGTACCTTTGTCGATGTTTAATTATTTGATAAACTAAAAAAATATGCGTCGCATTTTTTCCATAATTTACGGACTAATTAGAATGATAGGTGTTATTCTTAACCCGAAACCACACGGGGGTACACATTAAAATAGGGACAATGACAGGGTTAAAAATATATTTCCCTATTTTAATGTGTACCCCCGTGTGGTTTCGGGTTTAGAATAACACCTTTCCATTTCTGTCGCGGATGTATAATATTAGTTTAAGGTATATCTTAGGCGACAAGCTAGCAACCTATCACATTTATACCTGCCAACTGGAAACCTAAAAAATATCGACACCTCCAACGCAAAAGGTCGTAACGCTGTTTTTTGCAAAAACGAGATTTTTTGCTCATTGTACTTATTTTAATCCAAACTACAACTTCCAGAAACAAAAATGTTAATATTTTTGTTATTTACTGAGTTTTATAGTCGCTAAAAGTCGTATCACTTGAACTGTCCCACGCAAATAGTCGCACTACAACATTCGACGATTTGCGCCGTTCTATTGGTCGCGGTTCGACTTATGACAGCAGACTTCCGACGTCGTATCTTGGCAACAGTATACGCTACGAACATCCTGCTTAAACAAATGAAAACAAACAGTTGTGTTTTAAATTGTTGTAATAACAGGTTCTAATAGTTACTATTAATAAAATGAGAAGTCAGCGAACTGAGAATTTGTTGAAATTAGCTTTAAATGAGCCATAGACCGGAGAGATACAAAAAATTGGTCTGATTTTTTTTTTTAAATATAAGTTTCATCACAATAATATTTACTGATATAGATTCCTTCTTGCATTTCTGTTATACTTATAAATGTGTAACTTTATCAAAACTTCTCAAGCTCGTTTTAATGTTCAAATATGATAATTCATCGTACTCCGTGCAAATCGTCGTAACTATGAAGTTACGACTCTATGCATGTGTAAAAATCGTAGTTACGACTTTTTACTTTGTTCATTTTTTTAAATTATGGGTCGTAACTCATACTTACGACCATATGCGTCGCTTTGACATGAGTAAACATTTATGTAAATAGTCGTATTTATGAGATACAACCTTATGCAACATCTAAAATGAAAATACGACCTTATGATTTTTCATAACTTGATAAATATAGCAAATATTTTAATTTAAAAGTACTAATGTGGTACTCTTATAAAATACCTATACATCCCGGCGTATTTCATGAACGTGAAAGCCGTTTTCTAGTCAGTCTGAAAGTCTGTATGTCTCTGTATCTACCACCTTTTCACCCTGTATCAATTGAACCGATTTCAGCGTGATTTTTTATGGACAGAATTTGAGTCTCGAGACAAGACATAGGCTTTTTTATCCAAAAAAAAACGAATAGAAAGAAAATGTCCTATTTAGTTTGAGTTTGTCATATTAAACAAAAGTTACATTACTAGTCACTTACTTTCAATTCATATTTTATCTGGTGTAGTTAGCAATAAACTACAAGTGAATTCTTCGTAAAACAACGTCGTGGCCAATATATTATATAGTTAACAACCAAAAGTTTTCCTTTTACCGGGATAAATGGCCTAATACTACAATAACATTGTAAAAACGAAATATTTCAAGGTGGTCCTGATAGTAAAGATGCCAGAGATTCTGATATCATTCCCAGTTTCAATTGAGGTCTTGTTTTATAAATCAAATCATCAATTTCGACATCCACGTTTAGCGGAAACCTCATTGAATGTAGAAATTTTGAAGAATCGATTAAATTAATAAAATAAATAAATAAATATCACTGGACAATTTTTACACCAATCACCTAGTCCGAAAGTAGGCAATTTAATGCCTGTGTTATGGGTACTAGACAACGGATAAACATACTTATATAGATTGACCGAGAAGTATAGCTGTTACTGAAATCAATGCATTTACCTATACCATGTACCTCTTTTTGCGACACCAGTGCAAAATAAAATCCAGAAAGAAACTTAAGATTCTAAACTAGGTGTTAAGGGCTTAGGCAAATCACAGTTATAAAAAGTACAAGATAGACTCCGGCGTAACACCGACTCTGTCCCCGTGCAATTATTTTTTTTAAATTGAAATCATCACTTGTTTGACTCAATGTTGTTTAAGTCTCGTGCTTGTTCACCTTATACCAATAGTGAAGTTAGTTCGCCACTTTAGTTCAGTAGACTTTGCACAGCAACATAAAGCGAAACTACACGCGCGCATGTTAAATTACCTGTACTTTTCTGACGACTCTAGTTCCACGGTGACAGATATAGTCTATCTCGCAGTATCTCTACTCCCGCTTTGCTGTGCTAAGCAGGTAGTTGTCTATCAATTGATTCTATGCTAGGTAATAGAAGGAGCCAAGAACAGACAAGTGTTTGAGAATCCTGAGTAAATAAGCTAATTTTTCAAGCATAAAACTATTGTGGGATTCACTCATAGTTACGTAAAATGGGTCTTACCAACATCTTTATATCGAGATTATATAGAAACAATTCGAGCCAATTCGTGACCCAACATCTGGAGCTACGTGCTAAGGAGGTGGATAGACACGCACTGGCATAAAATAATTAAACTGAAATGGAGTTAGTAGAGCCAGAAAATTTTTAAAGTCTTGTTTAGCCACTAGACGAATCCAATTTTAAATGGTTGAGATACAACAGGTATCCTTGTACACCGAAAAAAGTTTCAATACGCAAAAAAATCACACCTTTCCGATGATTCAAATGTATTCAATAAAACAGTAATAAGCAAAACGATGTACTTAAACAACCTTTCGATAAGAGAAAAGATGGCCCAAACTGCATAATTAAAATTATTTCTCTGGATTGATGTGGAGGAGTTAGAGTCAATATTAAAGATGATGAAATAACGCAAGGAGCAATAAGGCACGTAAATATCATTAAATAAGTGGATTATCACTTTGTCTGCAAAAACTGTTCTATTCTTTATTTAGATGGCAATCGTATTTCGTTCTATAGTGAGTGGTTTACAGCTGAAAATGTAACAAAAAGAGCAAAGACTTATAGTAGCAGTATTAAGACAATGGTAACAAAAATATGTATATTAAATTTCATGTGCCTGTGAGCAACATTTGTAATAAATGTCACGTGTACTACACAATTAAGAATAATAATATAACCTCAGGGAAAAATAAATATTAGGGTAAGAAGGTTATACAAAAACAAAGAATAAAAATAAGCAAGATACCACAAAAAGTGAAAGTAAAATAGTAACAGCCTATTTTATTTTTAAATGATTACAAATTGTCTACATGGTAATGTTAATCTCTTTTATACGAATAAACTATCATCTATAATTTCAGTTTTTGATGTAGAGTAAATAATGCATTTTGTTATATGTGGCCTGTAACTAACAGTGAGCAAGAACATGTAAAATAGCTAGTTTTTTTGAGCAAAATGTATCGAATACAAAGTAAAATACAAAGCCAAAGAACTTAGATTTTTAAATAAGTTTAAAATATTAATTTACTATCGACAAATTTACTTTTCACTTACAAAATTATCTTTGTTACGACGTTTTATGTGAACCTTTTTGGTAATATGTCTGTAGTATATAGTCGTATGTCAAACATACGACCATATACAACCTGTTTATTTGAGCCTATTCTAACGTAAAAAGTCGTAACATAATGATACGACCTTTAGACAAAAAGTATAAAGTCGTAACTTCAGATTTTGCGAAATTTTAACGAAATAATAATTTATATTACAATAAATATATATATATCCTGTTACTTAAACCGCTGCACCTAGGTTGAACCAAAAATTTAATCAATAAGTGTCATATAACTTGCAGAATACACAAAAGACTTTTATAATCGCTCTCCTGAAAAATCACAAATTTAGCGTTACGACCTTTTGCGTTGGAGGTGTCGATATGTTCGAAGTGGCCGCGAAGCGTTAAACAGGCATGGTTTTGTCTAAGTAGCGTTTCATGTGCTCTGCCTGTCCCGTTTAGGAATACAGGCGTGACATGTGTATGCTATGTTTTTTTATTATTTATTATATTCTATGATAATATACATAATGATAAATGACATTCTCACATTGTGTGATTCGCTGTTTTTTATAATTATTTTCTTATTTTTATTTTTATTCATTTTCTATTTTTACCCACGACAGAACGGAGCAGGTATATGCGTTTAGGGAGAGAGATGTTTGTGTGTGCGTTTGTGCGTTTGTTCGTTTTTATTTCGACATTTTTCATATAATTGTGACCATTTTCAGTCAATTTTTATTATTACTTAATTATACGATGATCCTTTTGTGAATTTATTATATTTTGACATTTCAAATGTAATATGATTTCCAAAATGAAATAAAGATCCATCTATCTATCCATTTAAACCTTAGTCACCTCCAATAATTGCGATGGCCCGTGGCTACTTCGGTTTTCAAGCCAGCCTTAACAAGCTTACAGTAAAGGGAAATAGATTTAGCCGTTTTCAGACTGCGGCAATGTGACCACGACTTGGATTCCAAACGAGCTGTATTATCTCGGAGTACCTACCGTTGTATACAGTTGCTTTTCTAAGAAAAGTATACATGGTAGTTGGAAATTGAACGTAAATATTTTAAGCAGCGTATAACCGCACTTAAAACCCATACATACACATACACATACATTATTATCACCCCTGTATTCCCAAGAGGGATAGGCAGAGCACATGAATTCGAAAATCCAGTGCCACGTTTAGCAATTTCAGGGTAACCAGATGGTCAAACGTGATATTGCAGTGACAGGTTGCTGGCCCATCGCCCACAATACACTAACCCCTTTCCCAAAGTCGACTCTTACGACACCCACGGGAAGAAAGGGGGAGGTGCTATTCTAACCCGGCACCACACGTGTAAGTATTAAGTAAGTATAAGTATAAAATTGCAATACATTCGGCGCCAATTTCCAAAAAAATAGCTAAAAAGCTACAATAATATTTATAGTTATTAGGCTCAAGGTTGCTTCTGACATCCTACACTTTATTGTAGCTACACATTTCATCCGTGGATGTCGTATGATTCGACTAAGAAATAGATGGGCCTTAGGCGACCTGTCATTTAAAACAGACATCTGTGTTTGAGAATACAAATGTGATCTTATTTCTGTTACTAAATTGAGCTCCAAATAGCAAAACGAAATAGAATAGACAATATTAATTGGTTATAACAAAAGGTTATAGTAAAGGTCAAGGCCGCTTCTGATTTCCTACACATAATTCTGACAAATATCTGACAGCATGGAGGATCAATATTTGCCGAAAGATTACAGTAACCACACATGCTCCCCAGAAGGTCCAGTTGTACGTGCGCACGATTTATTTAAATGGCGTTAACTAACTGCCGGTTTTAGTATTTGTTTTGTCTATGTCTGATTGTTTGCTCTGCCTACCCCCATTGAGTATAGGCGTGCTCATATTAAATTTAACTGCCGGTTAAAACGTTTGTGTTAGGATAACAATAGGGATGTTGACTGGGTCAAAGAATTAAATATTATGTAATTCTAATCAGTCCGTTAGTTAGATTTTAGAAAAATATGAGCCACGTGATTTTTGGTTTATCAGATAACAACTAAACATCAAAAAAGGTATAGATCATCGAACTTCCGGAGTGGGGGCTTGTGACGTCATGCTTAGGTAAAAATTGTACCATTTTGTGACGTCACTCGAAACTTTTAAGTGCTGTACTATCGTCATATTATTTTGTTTGTTAAATAAAATAAAAAAAATCATCATCATCATCATCATCAGCCTATATACGTCCCACTGCAGGGCACAAAAAAAATACATGTTTAAAATTTTTGGGTAATTTATCTGACAGATTAAATAGTTTTTTTTAGTCTTGTACCTAAATGCCGTATTTAAACATTATTTTACTTACAAATAACGTTTTATTATGTTAGCGAATTTAATAGTAGGAAATAAGCTTACTTACGTTTTGTGAATTTCAAACAGATATTATCTCTAACTAAAACATTAACGAAACGTTAACAAAATATATCATTCAGTACCATATAGAGTGTAACTAAGGGCAAAACCACGGTTAAGCAAACTTAAGCTAGTTTAACCGGTCCTAAGGAGATTAGGCAATGTCGGGGAAGCCAAAAACACACATACAGTCATATCATATAGTATATCAGTATATTACTAATGTAGGCATATTGTTTTAGTTTCTTCCATCCATTTTTATATTTAGTGAAGGTAGCGGTTGCTTACTTATGTAAAGAATAAATATCCTCCTCATTAATTTCATGTCTTAGATGTCGACGTTATGTGTGTTTGGTTATAATAACCTCTCTATATTTTACTCCGTTTTTGACCATATTGGGTTTAGAATAAAACCTCTCCATTTCTTTCGTGGATGTCGTAAGGCTAGCAACCTGTCACTATTATACCTGCCAAATCAAATCCTAAAAATTCTAGAAGTAACAATAAACGTTAAATAGTCATGGTTGTGCCTACGCGTTTCGTGTGCTCTGCCTACCCCATTAGAGTATGCGTGTATGTCTTTTTTCCATAAGGGTCGTAAGAGGCCACAGGAAGGTTTAGGTATCTTTTAGGCGCCAGAGGTTAGCAACCTGTCACCATAACCTCTTTCAAAATAACTTTACTCATTTGAACAAGGACGTATCAGGTATCCAGAAAACTTTCTAGGAAATCCTACCCTCATCGTTGGAAAGCAATATTGAGTTTAATTGCAGTACAGTTGTGGAGTAATCAAAGTTTTCTCTGCAATCAGATGCTTTAGATTTGTTTGAGCTACAGTCTCGTCTTTAAGAAGCTGAACAGTTAATGAATGGTCAACACAAATGAGTATCAAATAAGTAAAAATAAAAAGGTTTTTTATTTTGAATAAATTACGACGAATTAACCCGTGTGGTGTCGAGATTATAAGACTGCTTCATTTCTTTATTCAACCTGAGCGTCTAGTCTAATGAAGTCGGCCAAGAAACACGTCGATTTCGTTGGCGTATTAACGCGAAAAATTGTATGGAAACTATGTCGACTGCAGTTGTGCAAAAAAGCCGTTTGGAGGTGCTGATGCTGTTCCAGTTTGCATAAAATTCTTCGCGTTCATACGCAAACGAAATTGACGCGTTTTTTGGCCAACTTTATTGCTCTAGACACTCTGAAATGCTGACTTACCATTATAGCGATTTGTATAGCAGTAATTCGCATTGTTACTTACTCCGATGCAGCGTTGCGTCGCTTTGTATGCGTCGTGGTTTTGTGTGAGAGCCCTAAGTGTAATGTTTCCAAATTAGAAGCAAAATTCATATTCATACCTAAAATCATGTCTATATTCAAGTGAAGTAGTCAGAGCACAAGAAATCTTTCATATACAAACCATGTCAATTTTATAAAGTTTAAAACAGACGGCAGAATGGATGTAACAATAGTGACAGGTTGCTAGCCTGTCCCCCAAAGTATACTTATGTCCTTAGTCACCTCTTACCAAATCCACGGAAAAAATGACACAAAATTGTCTCTTTCATTTACAAACAGCATAGGAATCCCAATGTCGACTCACTGAAAAAGCTAAACGTTAAACGACATACCGTTTCCCACAGCGTTCATAGTACCTACAGGCCCGCGAATTGAAACCCGTGTTCCTCGCAATAGCGACCTTATAGCAACGTAATAAGAGTGTCGAGAAGCGTAGCGGTGTTCCGATAATTAAGTCAGTTCGTGCTGGCTGCAGATAAAGAGACATAAATCAGAGTGGAACGGAATAGGGCTGGAAAAAAAGAAAAGAATCGATTTGAATGTAGTAGATGTGGTGTATCATGTCGAAGGAAAGAACCCCGCTCAAAATACAATGTTTTAGACTGCCGTGATTCTCACTGATACTCGATACTCAATACGCGGGACTTAATCACGATTTTATTTACTTACCTTCTCGACATGGTCACGAGTTGTCTGAAGTAGAAAAACCTGCTCAAAATGTTCGTCGCATTACAGCGATGCTTACAAGTATACTGAAGCAGGGCATCAGGTTTGCTCCGTAGCTCGGGTTCTTTATTTTATTCCTTTTACTTATTATTTAAGTTAGTTTATGACATGTTTCAAATGAAATTGCTGAGCCATGCATTGACACAATAGTTTTTAGGATTCATTACCCAAATGGTAACAATCGCATATCGCTGCCTGTCCGTCAGTCATCAGACAGTACCTCAAAAAATGCAAAAGCTACACAACAAATACTAAAATCAATACAAAATAAAAACAAACACTACGAATATCTCCGACTTTTATATATTGAACGCTAAGTTAATAAAGATATTGTGAGATACACGTCTGTAAATCGTGTTAAGAATTTGTCCGAAACAAAGATCGTTTCAGTATTTCGATTGAAGAGCAATTTTGTGAAACAATGAACAAATGAACTTGAATATCTATTCAAATACTTAACTCACCAATTCGGTTGATAATTTCGTTACATTTCTAGTAGGCTGCTTACATAATTATTTGTTTTTAATGTATACCTACTAAATTCGGCATACAATTTCGCACGATTTAAGAGAGAGAAAGTTATAATTCTGTACTTTTATCTGAAAAAAAGTGCGAATTTACTTCCTTTCTCTCTTTCTCTCTCTAAAATCGTGCTAAGTTATTATACCGACTAGCATAACTACATACATGCATTATGAAAAAAAAAACAATCGATTTATCGACTTATCGATAGAAACCGCCAGCCCTAGACGTAGCGATCGCAAACAGTAAAGTTGCTAAAGTTCGCAATGCTCCGCAGCTGTTTTTAGGATTGGGATGAATCTTGATCGAAACTGAGCGGAATTGAATGAAAACATTTGCATTTACGATAAATTATACTTCTTAAAGTGGTTTAAAGAGTCTAGTGTAATGAAGTGCGTCAATTTCGTTTACGTATCATTTGGAATCATCGATTTGGAAGACGATTTTGAATTTTCGTACTGCGTCAATAGTGATGTGGATGTGCCTTTATAAAGTGATGTTGTTAGTGTTGTGTGCTACCTTGTAGCAATAATTATAAATAATAATAGTAACGTAGTCGCATCGTTACAGAACGGTGGCGCGCATCACGCGTTGTCAGCAGCCGCCGCGAATAGGCGCGAAACATGTCGAGCTCGATTTAAATCATGAGTTATCCGTATTTTCCAAGCTCAAAAAATGTTTGTTGTGAAGAACAAAGACACAAGATTGTTTCAGTCATAATTCATAATCTACCTAAGTGCCGATTGTGTCTGATCTCTGAGATTGTGTGAACTAAAATTATTAATACCGTATCTAATTTGATGCAGCCTGTAATCTGTAACGCCCTTTCACATCTGCCGTTGTTTAACTCCAGACCGTCTAGACGTTATTATTTCATTTTAGGCCATCGTACCCGATGCTTCGTAATGCGAGTAAGTTAAAGGTTGACGTAGGCAATACCGCTCGCCACTGGTGTAAATTGTAGGCCTAGGTTTAAGCCCCTCTGTTACCGCCTTCTGGATTTGCCCTTGAAAATTGGCAACACAATAAATTCTTTTGTAGGTTATGGTAAATGGAAGAACGGAAACGTGTAATTAAATAAATATATTCGGTAAAAATATGGGCTATCAAAAACACA
>BHDV01065557.1:195754-206668 GCA_005406045.1 Adoxophyes honmai
ATGAGCCTCGCCCAAGAATTACCAGGAATTACTTCCGACTGCATTGCAGCATCTCCCGTTGTAATTGCAAAAACGTTTTAGTACCACTTATCGCGGAACACCAGCTCTTAATGTGTAGCCCCGTTTATTTCAATGAATTAATTGCACAGCAACACCGTATCAGCCCACCTTTAAAGTAAGTTGTTTGCTTGTGCGGCTGAGGAGTGAGGCGTGTCTATGAGTAGACGCACTGCAACATTCAAAGGGTTATTATATGAATTTCAATTACATTATAGGAAAAGTTTTAATATCAAGGGGGTGGAATAGAAAAAAAAACAGTTATGAAACGATTTAGCCTTATCTTATCTATGTAGTTGGTTTGAGTTATTATAAAACTTTGTAATTGTAATTATCTCGTAAACTGTTTTCAAAGGAAGTTGTTAAGTGACACTTATGTTAGTTTTACTATTTTGAAATTTTGACCTTTTACACCTTACACCTTACTTTTGGTTTTTCACTAAAATGTTTGTTTTTATGTATTTTCTACATTTAACACTTTTGCGTTGTGTAGGCTGTACGTTCATTATTATGTAAATTTTATCGTGACTGGTTGGAACCAATGTATTTTTAATTGTAACGCCTTTCAGAGTCATGTTTGATTAAAAACAGTCACCAATGATAAAAGGCAGTCCACATTCATCGGGCTTGCTGACTTTGTTATTTTTACCACGGACGGCAAAAGAGAAATGTCATAACTTTACTGCTATATTTGTAAATTTAATACCTGGCGACTTGAAAACAGTTTTATTGAAGTCAAATTAAAAAAAATGTTAATACCCAAAAGTTTTAGAGACATTGAACATTGAAGCCTTAGGTTAAAAATATTAGGGATACAGATACCTATAGTTCCGATACAAAAAAAAATACAAAAATGCAAATATTTTTTACCTTACTTTGAGATAGTAAGGTCACCTTATCACTTAGTCGTCTTATGTTTCAGTCAATCTATATTTTGTTTTTCTTCTGTTTCCAAGACACTTCATCGATCATCAACTTATAGGTACTGTCAAATGAAACAGTCCATTGCAATTAAATGGCACTGCACTTGACGTCATTATTTAAATGTTGCACCTTACGTCAACGCACAATCAATTAATTGCAATTAACCTTGTGCTCTCAGTTCAAATTACAAAGCGTCCGTAATTCGTTGTAATGAACGTTCGAGTTAAGTATAAAGCCGTGTTCAAACCAATACGACGAAACACCGGCGAAACGAAATGATTACAGCGGAGTCCGACTTCGTAAAAACTATTTTTTTGTTCTACTTCAGTTTACACTTCCAATTCTAAAGCAGGTTGGAGTGACCAAAAAACGAATAAAAAACCTATGTTTGTCCGAGCAGTAGGATACTCACACTATAAATAACGAATGTATTGTTTTTTTTTATATTGAAAACAGATAAGTGGTTAAAAGAAAAGTTACTTAGGTAGATGATTTTTGGAACACGCCGACTGGCTATGCGAATCATCGATGTGCATTTTTTGTGGAGTTCGGTTTTACCGCCATTTTAGTTTCCCTTTGTTTGTACGATTGTACGTTGGATTAAATGTTATCTTATTCCATGCCATGATTATGTAAGTAACTGTTCATAAGTAGGCAGAAAACTACAATTTTGTATCGCATTGTATTGCACTCTCATAAATTATGAATAACGAAAACCTTTTACTTTTTTATCTCCTGCACAATTTACTGCACAAATCCTCAATTCGCAGGTATATTGCCTTGAACAGGGCTAGCTGAATCGATGGGCGGCCGGCACAACAGTAGTATACATAGTTAATGCGTGCGTGAAGCCTAACTAGACATGATTTAGTAAAAGGGGCAGAGGTCTCTGTCCTTGAGCGTTACAAAGGGAAACCGGGACTGGATTGTTAGCAAAGGTATTGGTACCTATCTGTAAGGCTTATAGTACAGTAAGGCGCGAGTAGCACTGGAAACAAAGTCGTGGAAAATGGTGTGGAGTTTGGCTGTTACGATGATAATGGCTGTAGTTTTAAATTTCACAGAAGACTGCCACGAACAATGAAGATAGGATAGTTGCCTAGAATAATTGCCTGAAATAAGTCAGAACTACGAATAAACGATAATAATGAAATAGGTACCAGCCCTATTCATTTTGTACAAACACGAAATAGGCCTGAAGACATTTTAATATGAAATGCCGTCAACTGTGCCCCGCAATCCAATTCACCAGACCTTTCCATTGTATGAATACTCCCCAAATCAACAAAAACTGGGTCACGAAGATAAAAATATTTATATCGACGCTCATACCATTATTACAATTTATTGTAATTCCGACCTTAAATTGGCTTTTAAATTTTTGCGGGCATACATATGAATGGAAATTACCAGTGAATTTAAGGCGTAAAATAAATAAGCAGTCATACACACCTTGCCAATTTCATTGTTGAATTATGCATGATGTCTCGCACAAACTTACCTGCGAGGGAAAGGGAGAAAGGACTCTCCAAATCAACTCGTCGTATAGTCGGTTGGGGGAGCGGAACAAAATGGGCAGCCAAAACACAGCCTCATTTAGGGGTCTAAATAAAAAAATACCCCGCCAACTTATTACGCGTGGGAGGAACGAAAATGTAACAGTTGCATTTTTCCTTATAAATACATATACAGGGTAGGCAAAACGCATAAAACGTAACACCCTATCTAACCCTTATGGGTTTTTCAATAGTGGGTAGTAAAAATCACCCATGTAAAAAAAAATAATTAGTGGATATTAAATAATTTAAAAAAAACCTATTTCACGTTTTGTACCCGCTCAAGTCTTACCATAATACAGTTATGAATAAGCCAAGTTAAAAATTATTTCGCATCATGATTCTATCAAACCTTAATATTAAACCGCGTCACATATTTTTTTTAAACGATTGACGCACTCATTTTTGACAATCCACTACTGTTCGCGTAACGTCAAAAGCAAGTCTAAATGGCTTCGGTGTACAAACTCTTGCCGACGGCGCATGAATTCTACGCAATATTGCAAGAGAGAACAGACCATGCTGAGGATCAGAGACACAAAAGATTCTTAGCAGTTCTGTTGCTACAGCGCATGGCCCGGGGTCACTTGATTCGCAAACACGTGGCCTGGTTGTCCAAGAATGCTACGACCATTCAGTGTGCGTTCAGAATCCACAGGGCTCGCAAAGCCTATAGAGGTGCTTTGCGACGAGCTGTCCGGAACAAGCATAGTAAGCATTACGCCAGAGCGTCGAGGATTCTTCAGGTAACATACATACAATTACAACAGTTCCCAAATAGGGTAGGCAGAGCATAAGACACGTGACTATTCCACGCTTTGCAGCCACTTCTAGCGTGTTTTTAATTTTGAAAACAGATGGAATAGGTATAATAGTGACAGGTTGCTTGCTAGCCTGTAGCCTGAAGCATACCTAAATCTATTTCCTTAGTCGCCTCTTACGACATCCACGGAAGAAATTGAGATATGTTATTCTATCCCAACACCACACGGGTGTCATTTATTTAATGATCATAAATCTAAATTATTCTTTATGTCTTCTTGATCTTTACGAGAGGATTAGCAAACGAAATACATACTTTTATGTTGCAAGGAAAGCAAATGAAATGAAATGTCCCTAGTTCTAAAGTTTTAGATAAAGTAAAGCCCCAATCACACTGATTCGTTCATCTAATGCGGTTTCCCCACATATTCCAAACTTTTTCGGCCATCGAACGTAGTCTTTAAACTAGACTGTCCGCCAACCGCTGTCGCTGAGTCAGGCTTAACAGCTGTCACTTGCCTCATGCAGTATGCAGCGAATGACTTAGTGTAATTACGGCTTGACAAACAACAATTAGTTTGAAATATTCGTTATATTTAGTGAACATTGTAACGTCAATGTACTGAAGTATCTGAAGAATTGTTAATTTATTGACCTTCTCATCTTAATACAGGCCCTGTGGCGTGGCCACTATTCAAGACGCACTAAGTTCTGCTACCGGCGATACCGCCGCTGGCTCGCCACGGTGACGGAACGAGGGGAACGCCGCGCCGCCGAGGCCGCAGAATTCGGCATCAGAAGCAGAGCTGATGACCTCAAGATCCTCGAAGAAGAAGCCAGGCATTGGCTAGCTTTTGTGGTCTATAAGCTGCACCATCTTCTTAGGACTTACGTTTGTGCAGGGGTGTACTCCGAACCAGCTACTACGGAACTGTCCGAATTCGAAAAACTTCTGAAGTCCATTCATTACACGGAGTACATGAAAAGACTGAAACGCAAATATGAAGAGTTCGTCAGGAAACATCGTCCTAGATTTTCCAATAAGAGACTTTTTCCTGTCATTGGGGATGGAGCTGATTACTGGTACTTGTCCTTGCCTGAGATGTACGAGTTGACCTGTCCAGAGCCGAAAAGCAAAGACCCCCGCCATATGCAATTGCATCACGGGCCGATACACAAGCAACCTTTTCTTTGGAAGAGGGTGAGACCACCTACGAGATTTGAGGGCAGAGGACCTTTTACACCAGAAAAGGTTTCGACTCGCTGGTCAATCGCTTCACGATCTCCCTCTCCACCTCCTCCAGCGCCAACACCCACGCATGCAGGAGATGCTTTGCCCGAAAAGGATCCTAGGTTTCATCTATACGTAAAGCATTACACTCCCCAACCTGACCTAATGAACTATGTAGATTTCCACATCAACGTCCTAGTTAACCGAACATGTTCGGTCCAAAACATTGGCATGGAATAAACGTTATTCACAGAGAATATCCTGTTTGTTCATAAATCTGACGGAAATAACACGGGGATTATTTTACAAACACTTGGGTTTACATGGTGGCGTATTATTACTCTCTTATTTTCTTATTCGGAAATCCGTAATCAGGCTGCTAAGTTTGGAAGGGTCGCCCGGATGTAGCGGGCCTCGAGCCTTTTGTTGTTTCGCTTTTGTTGTTGTGAATTTTACACTTGTAATTTATTTCAGGAAACGCCTTGGTGAGAAAGAAATTACGCTTAACTCTTCAAGGAAAATGTGTTTTATAAATTTGCATTTTGTTTATGTGGGTTTGACGTTGCTTTCACGAGTCGAGGTGAAAGCTGTTTGTAGCGAACATTACAAATAAGGCATTATAAAACTCATAATGAATTGTGTGAGACCTGCATAATGATAAAATTTATACTGCTGTATTCATAATCGTTTGCGCGTAAGAACAGTTGTAATACACGTGGACTTGCGAAACGTCAGTTCACTATTCAAAAAGGATTGGATACTCGCCATTCTAATTACAGAGGCTCTTCAAACACATTTGTCTGACAGCGCCGGTTTGACTTGGCAAATTTATTAGGGTCAGAATAATACAGGTTTGGGTTTCCGAACCGTGTCCTTATTGCACGCAGGCCGTCTTGGAAAGCTTAACACCGCGGGTTCCCATTTGTTACACGTATAATGGTTGACCCGCTTTACTTATGTGCCGCGAGCCTCTGAAATTGGGTGCGATTTGTGCGTCACAAAGCCACTGTCAAATTATTCACACCACCACAGACAAAAGGCCATCCAGAGATCCAATATCTACACCTAATGTTCCCCGGCACTAATGACGCACAACAGCGGAATCCCACTAATTGCACATTTTTTGTTTCCTTTTGCAACTTGACTGAGCGTCAACTGTAACTGTCGGTGCAGTGCGAGGGTGTTCGGCATATGAATAATGTATAGGGTAAATTTGCAAGTGTTTCAATTTACACCCGCCGCCACTCGCGCCGCTGATACGCACCCGAGAGGTTGTTGAAGTGTGAAAAAGAAAACAACGAGTGGGACGTACGAGCCAGTTCGTAGCGCGGATTAGTTGTCATTTTCCCGAGAATAACTCACACGTTTGAGGATAGACGGAACTTTTTACGTGTTTGTGTATACACATAAAATGTTATAGCTCCGCTTTTGGCTGCGTCAGGAGCTCACTGAAAAGGAGCACTAGTTCAATTTGTTTTTTATCGATTCCCCGCACAATACATGAAAACCGTATTGGAAAGGTAATAGCAAAGCCAATTGCGGTGTCGGCACCTCTGGGAGTGCAGCCTTCTTTTCACGAGCGTCCTGCTGTACCTCTTTTCCCAGCTGTTCATTATTTGCTTCGGAAAATCTAGTTCCAGGAATTTAATTCGGTGTTTACGTTTGTGCAGCATCGATAGTTTTGATTTAATTAAACGTCTATCCGTAAATTGTAACTCAAATATTATTGCAAATTGTTAATGTTAAAAAGCAGGTCAAAACATTAAAAAAAAATCTAATAAAGTATCCATATCTAACAGTAATTTGTTTTAAAAAATTTCCCATGATTGAAATTTTGATCTGAAAATAAAGTCTGAAGACGATAAAAATGTTTTTCCTACAGCATTATTTTTTCAGCTGCCAATTCACTGTTATTTGAAAAGTTGTAACATCTTAAAAGTTATCGGTTCGTTCGATATAAGTCAGTTTATGAACAAAGCCTAATATTAAATTCGACATAGCTTAACAAAGTTGTTTAAAATTTAATATTGCCTACTAACTTTTGTAATTTACTGTCATGAGATAAGTAAGTCGGTCGTGTTAAACTTTATCAGATTAGATTGGTTTTGGTTCATATGGTTATTATTATAAATTATAATAATCTCGAGGAGTCTACACCATCACCATCATCATCATCGACGCTATTATCATCACAAGTTTTTAATTCTACACTATGTTCCGAACGTAGTGTTAGCAAACGCTAGGCAAGCGGAGTTCTGAAACTAAGCACACGAAGCTTTAATGGAAATGTCCGATAAGTGATCTGCTATCTCGGCCAGTGGTTTGCATTTCAAGGAGTAGGTACTCAGTAAACGACTACCTATTCAATTTGATTCCTGTGTGATGGGTAAAGACTATGTTTCTCGTGCCACAATCTTGGGATACCTTAACATTTTCATCCACATTCATCAATCTCTTGATACATACTCGTCAGTTTCGGGTAGTTACCTGAACAACTGACCTGATACAATTTGATTTCGGAACGGTTGAAGTTTGAACACAGAATAGGCAGTAAAGGCTCAATCAGACGGTTCATTTTTCTTTCATTTTCGCCTTTCATTCGGTACTATTCACTCGAAATGACACATCTGAACACGGAATGAAACAAAACTGTCGAATGAATTCATAGAAAAATGAAGCAATCACTCGGATGAACGTTCATCCGAATGAACCGTCTGATTGGGCCTTAACACTACGTACAGAAAATATTGTCGTATCGCGCGCGAGATAGGCTACTTGTCACTTTCTGACGTCTCTAGTTAGACAATGATAGGTAGCTACCGCCATCTCTAGTAGAGATGTACGTTTAGCACGACAGGGCAGTAGAGATTCTCTACTGCCCTGTCGTGCTAAACGTACAGTATGCCTTAGACGACAGGCTAGAAACCTGTTACAAACATACTTCTTTTATATACGCTAAAGCCTAATATTGTGTCAAAAGTTACTGCGAATCGGAGATCCGTGGTTTTCAGTAGCGTAGCATTTCGTGTGCTCTGCCTACTCCATTCGGAATCACAGGCGTGATAATGTACTTAGCGGAAAATTTATCCATCCTCTCTATTTTTTCACTTATACCCTACGCCAGCCTTACATTTGTAAGTTTTACTTACGTAAGTAGGGACACAGCTATAAGATAGAATGAGATAGCAATGCTCATCTCCCTTTTCAGCAGATAGCTGTGTCCCTACTTACGTAAGTAAAACTTACAGGTGTAAAGCTGGCCTTACTATAGGGGCTTTACCTAAATCTCATTTTCTACAGTGTTTTTTAAATGGATGGTAGGCACTCCTTTTGCCGCTAAATAATTAAATCGTACTAAGTGAAATTTACGGTTTTTCGAAAACGCCACTTCGATCTTTCAGTATTTGTTATAAGAATATCGAGTAGAACTACAGCTAGAGCGCAAAGCAAAGAGATCTAGAATGTTTAGTCACGTAATTATCCCTTATTAATTTATGAAACGCCAGGACAAAAGGACATTCCGACGGGCGCCTTCTTACAATTTCTTGGTGGGACCGCGAGTAATTCTCACAAGTTCGCAATCAATAGCGTTGAGAGTGGATCCGTGATCTGTATGAAAAATTCGGAGCGTACCGTGCAGTAATTAGTGGTCCCCGAGGGTGAATTGAACCCCCAAGGGGTGGACTAAATGTGGGAAATGATTAGGTCGAAAATAAAAGTTTTTTTTTGTCTAAAATGAGCGGATTTTGTGGTGATTGCGTCTGGGTTTGGCTGATTTTGCAGAACAAGAACCGTAATGATCTTTGAGTTCTCGAGTGCTTTTATTTCAACTAGTTCAGACGAATTAAAGGCGATCAAATTCAATGATTGCCTACTACTTTTATTAGCACTAAACTTTGATACGATATTATTAAGAACATCAATATCATTTCTGAAGACCTATCGATAGATAACCCCACGTGTATACACTGTATAGGTTTGATGAACTACCACATTAAAAATATCCAAAAAAAACAACATGCACTCAGTAACCCATTTTAAATCAATCAGTTAATTTTAATCCATACGGGCTTGACAACAGGGTGAAGAAATTGAGGTCACCTTATTGTTGCCGACGTTGCCGTGATAATATTTAAATAGTACTCGTATGGCTTGACTCTATAGAACTCCTTCAAAGTAAACACCTCAGTTTCATTCCTAATAAGCCGCAAATTAGGCGTTCTACGAACGTACTGTTGAACCTTGTTTCCAAGTACATCCAAATAGAAACTATTTTATGTCTAGTTCCAGTTATGACGACGACGGCTCTCCCCGCAGTGTCACTCTCATTTAAATGCAGACCACGTCGGGATGGGTGCATAATTTGTGGCCAAACATACAGATATTGTGATTGTTACTCAAATTGATCAAAGCATTATTGTTATTAATAGAATAAACGTACGGCCTCCAAAATATAATAATAATAATATATCACGTAATTACATAAATACCTCAAAACACGGTACCATTATTTACAAGTACTCCCTAAGTTTTTTTGTAAATCTCACTTACGTGAGTAGCTACTTCAAGCGAAGAAATCCTTTGTCTATTTTGTTTTGTTTAGCATCATTGTACATATTCTAACTTTGCTAGAGGCAAGAATTTTTACATTTTTGATTTTTAATGTTGATGTTCTAATTTTATTCACCAGAAAACTTTTTATAACTGCCGCTAGGTGTGCAAATAAACTGGAACAAATAAAAATGACAGCTACCTCACTCAATACAGTGAAAGCCCTTTTAGCGCGTAGTCAATCGTTTTCAATTAAGTGAAATTTTAGTACGTTGAAAATGTTTTATCCGGTGCAAATACGAGTGCCGTGTTCGATTCTATTCGGCGCAGGAGCTTCTGTATCGCCGGTTTCGCGCTACCCAGAGAGCTATCAATTTTTCTGGTCACTTCACTCAATATTCGTGCATGTTTTGATAAAAGCGCAGTTTTACGTGCGAGCAATAGTTTGTCAAATGGTGCTGTAGCGTGGACCGTTACAGTGGGAAATTGTTTTTACTGCGACCTTGTTTTGAACCAACATACTGTAAGTATTTATTATTTACGTTAGATTATTAATCGTCTGAATTTCACATGACCATTCCAATGGATGTCGTAATAGATTCAGGTGTATTTTAGGCGACACGCTAGCAACCTGTCACTATTATACCTGCCTACGCAAACTTCAAAAGATATGCTAGAAATGGCCACGAAGCGTGATTTAGTCACGATTTTGTCTATGTAGCGTTTCGTATGGTCTGCCTACTCCATTTGGGAATACGAGTACAGGCGCAATGTATGTCTGTATGTCACTGGACCAATTTCGACTGTGTGATGGATGATGATGATCCAGTAGGTGTCAAACTCCCAACAGAATTATTAAAAAAAAAAAAAGTGATGTATAAAAATACCGTGCCCCTCCTCAAATTCGCAACAACACGGAGTCTGCCTCTTTCAGATTGCGTCTCTAGTTAGCGCGGCGCAATTGTCTTGCGACGTGTGAAGCGGGAGTGGCTCGACTGCCTTGAAAGCCTTTCAGGGGGTTCTCTCCGCTGCGAAAGAGTGCTAAATGCATTGGGTTTTTGTGATTTTTCGATTCAACTGCATATGTTTTGGTGCACTTTCTGTGAGTGCGGTGTGACTTGAGTAAAGTTGACAAAGAAAGACCGCTTGAAGAAAACAAAACAATTTTCTTTAGAGTTAAGTCTCCGACGAACTAGTGGGCATCCTTCGAGTTGCTTAAGCCGCGTTTTCACCTAGTGTTCTGAGCAAACATTTGCTCAGAACAAATGTTCGCTGTTCAGCTTAATATGTTCGCTCAAAACAGACAACATCTGTTTTCACTTAAATGAAAAAACACTGAACGAACACATTCGAACGGTTGAGCGTTTTCATCTACCGCACGAACGAACGAATGCTCGTTCAAAACTGTTCAGAACACTAGGTGAAAACGCGACTTTTACTCAATAGGAACTTGCCAAGTTACAATAAGTGACGACAGATGGCGCTAGTCTACAAGCTGAAACTGACTTTCCCGGGTATAATTCACTGAGGCGTAACAAGCTGCAAATTCATGTTACAATTACCGAGTCCGTAGAATGTGAAAACAAGCGTGACATCTTGAGAGAAATTACTTTTTTATGACAAAAAAAATTACTACTTATGAATACCTGTGTGAACTTTCACCGGAGGCGTCTGTGACATTTTCTATAGTATCAATAAAAATTATCTATTATTACTATTTACATGAGTTTATAGATTTTTATGACCATACTCGGCTCCCCACGTGCGACTCCGGATAATCTCGTAATTTAGGCAGGTTGGAGCGGCGTGTGTCTCTGTCTCTAGTGAACATAA
>BHDV01065558.1:0-20751 GCA_005406045.1 Adoxophyes honmai
CTTTACAGGGGCCAGAAAAAGAGCAGTGGCAATCGGCAATGAAAAAAATATTGACTGAAGTGTCACATTACCCAAAAGTCTTGATAGCCCATTGCCGGTGTTGCCAGGCGTGGTAGTTTTTAGGATCCAGTATCAGGGCATCTGCTGTCAAGTCCAATTCCTGTGAGGGGTCTTGTAACCATTCCACCAGTACCTTCCTGTGATGCCATACCTGGAATTTAAATATGGGGGTTTAAGTTTCATTCTTTCAGAGAAAATAACTAAATTAAAATATTCTTTCATAATATACTTAGCCACAAAATCTTATATGCGTCAGAACCAATGCACAGAAGTGGATCAAATTGTATCACAAAAAAAACTGCATTAGGTGCAGATATAAGCTACAAGCAGGTAGCCACTTGAGCCAAAGTTTGAACTATCAGTGACATTAGCATTAGTTGCAGCTGTGGGTCATCTAAATTCTCATTTTTAGCTCCTTTAATATGGTAATGTTTGGCTACCACATCCAAACTCTGTGTGTTAGTCACATATAATCTGTACACAGCTTAATACTAGTAAATTCTACTTACTTGATAATTTTTGGGTGAATGTGTGATGACCGACTCTACATACTCCAATTCTGGCCGTAAATCAGTCCCCAAGGCTTTTAGCAAGTCTCTCCTGCAAAGAAAAAATCATACATGTAATTAATTAGGTATTTTAAATACTTATACTTGCTTCATCTTTTGTTGCTAACCACAAACAGAAACTAGAAACATGTATCTTCTGTAAAATAAAAGTAATGCCTGTTATACCCTACTCTAAGTAAGAGCAGATCCCATGCAAATACTGACTACACTGAGTCTAGCAATTGACTACAGTAAATTTTTACAAAGCATCTCTAAGTATTCAATCATTGAAGTATAGGTAATAGAAGTGACAACGCGAACAAAGTCTGTGGGGCAAACCCGAAAGCGCGGGGAGCGTGGGGCGTGGCTAACGAGTCATAGATTAGATGCAACGTCGCCGTCATGTAGACGCGACACTTTGTTGCTGAGATTCATTCGGTCGCGTATCAATCGAATATTCCGCCTATTTAATTGGGTAAATAAGCATAAAACGTCAAGTAAACTTTTCTATCAGATCAACCAACGCTGAGATACTATGGAATAAAGTTCAACTTTTTATTATCGCTTTCGTGCGCGAGTCCGACTCGCACTTGGCCGGATTTTTAAATTATAAACACATAATATATGTTTTTATCTTATAAAAGTTATAAAAATTCAAATACATGTGGCCGTCACTTACTACCCTATCTATACACGGAATGTCCTATCTTATATTTTTAGTCTATGACAAATGACGCAACATGGCGTCAAGTAAATATTTTCATCGAAATAATGTTTAAAAATGGTTTAAAGTGATAATTTAGTTACTCAGCGATGGAAAGTTACTCTTTCGCACTTCGCAGTATTGGTGGAATTACTTGTGCAACCTTTTAATACGCATGAGGGCATTTTAAATGTCTTTCAACACGACTCGTTCACAACTCGAGAGCCGGCGAGCGACTATTGGCAGTGCGAATGCAGTGCAGCCAATTGGCCGCACTTGAGTGGGACATTACGTGGTGAGGCGATGTCAAATCTATACGTAGTAGTATTAGATCAATGTATTCAATTGACTTAGCTTATCTTTGCATTATTTTTTCTGCCATACAATTATACATAGATCAAACAAAACACACTAATGTCCATCCAGTTTCTCATTCAAATTATCAGTGCATCTTGTTCAGTATAATTTAATTTAAATATTAGCCAGAACTAAGAAATCTCATCTTCTATCAACAAGTGACTTTTGCTACACAATCAAAACCCAACAACTCTGTCAGTCATAAAAAAAAATCCCACATTATTACCTTCTTGACTACTAGTCATTCTGGGACCGATAATAATAAGGCACAATGGCAATGACATCAATTCATGAACAATACTTGTAACTGAACTGGTTTTGTTTATTTTCAATATAAACTAGAGTCCGACCGAAACTGGTTTTGCGGCCGAAACCGAAACCGAAACCGAATGTTCGGCCGTGGCTTCAGTTTCGGCCGAAACCGAAACCGAAACCGAAACTCACGTGGTCAAGTATAAAATTCCATAAAATACTGAGATTTGATGCATTTTACCGATTATCCTGCATTAATTAGGACACCAAATTGAAACAATATATTAAAAGAAAAGAAAAAAAAAGCCAAGTGCGAGTCGGATTCACGCACGAAGGGTTCCGCACCATTGAGTAGGTAGGTAAATTAAAGGCGAATTGAGTGTAAAGCTACTTACTAGATCTACTTCAAATAAATTTTTGATGGAAGTTTGCATGGTAAAATGTACTTCACATTTTTTTTTAGTTTTTTCATACCCTTATTTTAGAAGTTAGCGAGAGCACGGGACTTTGTAAGTGTCTCTCGCGCAAACTATTAAGAAAAAAAAAATTAGAAACCTTGATATAATTTTTGAAGATCTATCTATAGATGCACGTTTAGGTTTCATGAAGAATATTTCTTCCAGTTTCAGTATATGGGGTCTCTCGAAAATGTACCTATTGTTTTTTATTCTATTTTTGTGCGAAAATCTCAATGCAGTTCACAGAATACATCAACTTAACAAGTTTTAAAAGTGCAGTTCTTACAGTTTCGGAAAAAAGTGGCTGTGACCTACGGACAGACAGATAGACAGACAGACAATGGCGAATCTCTAAGAGTTTCTTTTTTTACCATTTGGCTACTGAACCCTAACAAAGTAGGTAATGTAACAACTTAAACTCTTCGCCTTTTTCATTTGTTATCTATTTTTTGCACGGACGGTCGACCAAGAAAGTGGTCTACCACTTTTGACAAAATTTTCTGTAAGATCAAATTGTCACTAAGGTTGACATGACCACTTGACGCGACTTCAATGCAATAATGATAAGGGAGCTATTGTCACTGTCAATAACATTATGGCAATGGGAAATCAACCTTGTTGTTTCGTGAAGTTCAAATGAACATCGTTCTTATGGGGGTAGACCAATTTCTTGGCCGACTGTACCTACCTAAGTACGTAATTTGATTTGTTAACAAATTTTGTAAACATTAAAATTTGTAATAAAGTTAATGTCTTAGTATTTAACTATAATAAATAATTAAAGCACAGAAACGAAACAAAATCTTACAATAACCCAGTTCCATCGAAATATAATCTCTAACTAAAGAATTTTTGTGTCGGGCGAGTACACACTAGCTAAGTTATGTTGCTACCATAGAGGATAGAACCTATAGAGAAACAATGTTCGCAACCCCGGTCCGCAAATAGTTTGTTGATTTCAACATACTAAACGTCACCGTCACTGTCACAGAAACTGTACAGAGCCAATAACCGTAGAGAAAAAGGCACAAGCGTTACGCGCGATCTTGGACCGGCCAATAAGAGCACAGCGATCACTTCAATTGTTTTGCGGAATAATTTCCGAACAACCAAGATGACATTAGTACTCTATAGGTTCTATCCTCAATGGTTGCTACAGAGCTATAAAAACGGCGCACGGCAATTCCTGAACTGAGCCAATAGCGTCCACCAAAGCGTTGCCGCGCGAGACGAAGTTAGGCGAACGTGCTCGACAACTTCCGAAATTAGTTTCGGTTTCGGCAAAAGTTTCGGCCAATTTTGGCCGAAACCGAAACTGCGGCCGAAACTGGAATTTTGGCCGAAACTCGGCCGAAACCGAAACCGAAACCGAAACTTCGGTCGGACTCTAATATAAACTTGCTTAACTCAATAAATCAGAAACATCTGTTACTATACTATAGACCGATAGGTACTTAAAAGATGGTAAACAATCTTGACATGTCTTTTTATTGAAATACACAGTCTAAAAATTAAAATCGTTACAATATACAATTCAATTATGAAAGTAAATGATTTTTTCATACCTAAATTGTAAAATGTAATGATTTTGATTTATAAAGTGTATGTTTAAATAAAAAGACACGTCAAGATTGTTTACCATCTTTTAAGTACCTATCGGTCTCTAGTATAAGTAAGTTCAGTACAGGCAAATTTTTCCATGTCGGTGCAACTTGATTATATTATATGAACATTATTATACGGCATTACTGCTTACCTATACTGCCAGACTGTATAGTTGGCTGGATTCAGCTCAACAGCATCCTTTGTCAGATGTAAAGCTCTTTCAGACTTCTCATTACTCTTGAGAACTGCTCTAAAGTAGCCATATACATCTTCAACTGAAAGTTCACAATGTCAAATTAAAATTAGGTATGTAAGAAGGTCAAGGCTGTAAAAAAATGTACATTTGGCACATACATGAATGTCTTCAAAAGCTGATCTACTTTTTCACTTTCTAGCCCAAGACACCAGAAATTTAGGTTACCTAAGATATTACTGGTAGAATTACCTGCTATGATTATGATACATACATTTCTCAGAATGAGCAATGACCACAACAGGTCTAGGCCCGTCATCTTCTGGTACAGGGGTCACATCACTCCATTCGGGCCTCTGTTTGTATGGGACCCAGGCCACATCGTTCTCCCCGTACTCATTGTCAGACATGTTCACTCAACTAATTCACTACAACAATTCCAAGATTCCAATTGCTTTTTAACTATAGTCCTTATCAATTAAAGTAAACGTAGTTTCTTGAACGTGATCAAATAACACGAACAATTTATGCAGCGGCAGATAGGGCTAAGCTAGCAGGATTTTTATTTATATACGGGTTTTAACACAGATAATTTTATTTGAACAGCTACTTGGCAATGAAAGAGGAAATTGAAGTTATCTGCCGACTGAACTGAACGAAATCTATTGTAATGTCACTGTGATGCGACATTTCAAAGGACGTTTCGGACGTTTCAACAGTTTCAACACAATTGCATGTCTCACTCTTTCTGTCATCCATCTGTCACATTGGTGTTGTTTCTTAATTATTTCTGAAAGGAAAAACTCAAAGGTTTAAAACCATACAGCCAAGTCGTAACCACATGTATGCCACACCACATGTATAATGTATAGTTGCCTTTTGTCATTAAGGTTTAGGGCAGGGGTCACCAAATGGCGGACCGCGGTCCGCATACGGACCGCCGACCCATTGTATGCGGACCGAAAAAATATAATCTTCTTTCATCTTCAGGATTTAATGTCAATAGTTTGAACCGATTCCACTCCAAACTTCAGACAGATAGTCAACATTAAAAATGTCACTGTTTCTCATTGATATAACTATAAATACCTTTGTAATTTCCGTAATTAGGTGCCTTTGTTAATTTTTTTTTATTAAATGTGCGGACCGCGAATATCATTTCATTTCTTATAATGGACCCCGAGCGAAACTAATTGGTGACCCCTGGTTTAGGGCCTTAACACGTTAGTGTTTAACCCCGGTTCAAGCGCAAAAAGCACGTTCCATTCCAACTGCTTTTTTTAACCGACTTCAAAAAAAGGAGGAGGTTCGCAATTCGTCGTGATCTTTTTTTTTTTTTTTTTATGTGTGTTTGCTGATTACTCGAAGACGCCTGGACCGATTTGGATTTTTTTTTTGTTTGAAAGGATATAGTTTCCAGGTGGTCCCATTGTCAGCATATCCTGGACCTGATGATGGAATATGAGGGAAATCGAGGGCAACCCTCAAATTTTATAGGCACAGGTAATTTTTTTAGTACATTTTTCAAAGCTACACCAGTATTTACGTTTGGCTGTAAAAAAAATGACTGAGCTGGTGATGGAAGGTCAACTCCTTAATGCTTAGGAGTTAAAATATAATTCTTTCAATACTGAATGCACCTGCAGACTGAAAATTATAATTTCAGTAATTACTCAGGCCTGCTGGTGATGGAAGGTCACCCTCATTAGACAAATGCTTTCAGTTTAGCCCAAATTTGAAGTCGGATTTTTTTTGTTTAAAATTATGTTACGATAGTAAGATGGCCGGTATAACTGTACCTATAGCGTTGCGACTTGCGGACAATGGTCCTCTTTGGCTGACGGTGACCAATCAAGGTATGGCTGAGAGTGAGAGGTATTGGTCTTGTGCCTTTCTTTGGTACGTAACATACCATAATTATGTTATCATTTATCATACCTATATGAAAAACGTTCTTTTCTTTCTGTACTACGGGCAAGATAAAACAATAAGTGATTTGGTTAAAAGTTTACAAGTGAAATCCGGAAGAATCTTTAAAAATAAAATATGTCCAGAATCTGTAGCTAAATAACTTACAGGACAGGTTTCGACTCGCACGCAATACAGGCCATGCCGCAAAAAAAACTTTATGCACTCCATTTATCAATAGACTCACTATTTTTTTTTTAATTATGTATTAACTATTGCGGATAAAAGGGACTAGGACTAGGGACTTAACCCCTCAGCTGTGGCGAACCCCGCAGCGGGGCGCAGTCAATTACAGCCTAATCTGTGGCGCGTCCCGCTCCGGGGTTGTGATACGTGTGCTCACTTTTTTGTCAAAAGCGTACTGTTAAACTATGTCTGGCTCTCTCTGGCTTATTAAAATGTGTTCAGCGTAAAAGAGACAGCTAGCAAGCGGTCGTTTGAATATTTGAAAGAAGGACGGTTCCAAGAAAACCTCATGTCTTCATGGGTTGCCTTTTTGTCTCTACACTTCAAACTGCTATTGTGTAGTTTTTTTTTTAGGAGTGCTATTGATATTATGGTTTTTATTTGTAACTAGTGTCATCAAATTGTGATAGGCTACAAAATATGTACCAAAAAGTGCTTTAATAAAAAAATATAGATCAAAATCTGTTCACAATGTAAGTACTCTGATTATCAAGCTAGTTTTATGGTATAACTATATGATAATTATGTTAAAAGTATAGTTTTAAGTAGAAAATTTATTTAAAAGAGTGATTTAATTTAAGTAAAGGTTGTATTCACTTAATAACATCAGAAAATTCAGTTTTATTGTGGGTTGGGCCCTTGTAAACGTCAGTCTGTTGAAGACCCCACTCGGGGGTCCACAGACACGGGAAAGTCGTTATTTTATCGTCCACAGCTGAGGGGTTAATAAGTACAAAACAAAACTTTCCAATCATCGATATTAATTTATTAAACATAAATAATTACGTTATGACTACAAGGTAATAAATTAAGAGGAATCTTTGAGCTTACAACTAATAAAAACAAATCACGTCAGTTAATAAATCCACTTTTTGGCCTCGTGGCCTTTGGTCTACCAAGCATAGGCCAAGCCCAGTCCGTTGGTGTACGTCATGTGGGACACGGCAGGGGCAGCTGAGTATGCTACGCCGAGAAGTCCGCCTGTTGCCACCTGAAAAAAACACTTTTAATAGTAGATAATTATCTTGGAATGTCAATCTTGGTAATTTTAATTGTTATCTAGCTAGGTACCTACTCTATTTAGTTTTGAAAATATTTAGACAATTTCTTTGTATACATTTATACGATCAATCGTCGTTCATTAAATCAGGCATTAATATACGAGTGTACATAGTTTATGAAACGAGCTTGAAAAGGCGAATCTCGTAATGAATCACGAGTATTTAATATGTACCTAATTATAATTATGTACAGTTACATGCATGTCTATTCTACTTCACATTATTATAAGAAACTTACTTTAGCGACGGGCGCGCCGTAGGGAGAGACACCGACGTGGGACACTAAAGGAGCTGCCACACCGTGGTATGCCGGGGCTAAAGGGGCCGCCAGACCGTGGTACGCAGGCGCGAAGCCCCCGATAGCCACACCCGGGTTGCTCACGCGCACGTCCGACTTGCGCACGCTCGAAAATGGGGTGTCAATGGCCTTTGAATATGTTGAAATCTGTAATGGGATGACCCAGACATGAGATTGACACCCGTCTATGGCGTTTAAATTACATACATACATCATGCCTGTATTCCCAAACGGAGTAGGCAGAGCCCACGAAACGCCACATAGACAAAACCATCACTATTTCATGTTTCGTGGCCACTTCTAGCTTACCTTACCTTAGCTTACCTGGGAAACTGGTTGAACACACCAAGGGTCCCGTGAAGTTCAACATCACGGAGGGATCCAAGCCTGTGTTGAACTTGGCTTGCGCTTTTGAAGGTTGGTTGAGCTTGTATTTAATCAAACCTATAGGCAATTTTCCGTGTGGTGTCGGGTTAGGCCTAAGGTTAGGTTTTGGGTTTTGAGTTGGCAGGTATAAAAGTGACAGGTTGCCAGCCTGTGGCATAATATACCTTTACCTATTTCCTTGGTCGCCTCTATACGGCATCCACGGAAGAAATATAGAGGTGTTATTCTAAACCTGACACCACATAGACACAATTGAAATAGGAATCTAAAAATACCTACATGGAGTATGTATGCTTGTGGGAAAGACTCTAATAGAGGGATCTCTCTCCAGGCAGATGTTATACCTGGGGACCGAAGTCCGCAGAGAGGAAGTTGGAAGTTGTTTTATGCAACCGTTCCTCGAAACTTCGTTAGCGCGATGTAGGATCGTTTAGTTCGGCTATTCGACGCATGTGGCGCTGGGGCGCTACTAGCTGTATAGGGTAAATTCTCTTAACTCACCTGACCCAAGTTGAAGGGTGATCTGAGGATGTTGGAGTGCTGCGAGGCTATAGCAGGCTGAGCTGGATAGTTGCTGTAAGGGTTCCAGGCGCCGTAGCCGACTGGAGCCAGTAGACCACCAGCCTGGCAGACAGCGGCCACGCACGCGAAAAGCACCACCTGTATATTACGGCGAGATTATAATTACACACACACATATACACATACATATTCTCACGCCTGTATTCCCATGAGAGGTAGGCAGAGCACATGAATTCAAAAATCCAGTGCCACGTTTAGCAAATTCAGGGTATCCAGATGGTTGAACGTGATATTGTAGTGACCGATTGCTAGCCCATCGCCGACAATACACTAACGCACTAACCCTTTCCCAGAGTCGACTCTTACGACACCCACGGGAAGAAAAGGGGAGGTACTATTCTAACCCGGCACCACACAACAATTATTATCCAGACAAAACAGGTAGGTACATCCCACTGCTGGGTACAAGTCCCTTCTCAGTGTTAGAGGGATTGGGTTACAATTCCTACACGGGCCCAGTGTGTATTGAAAACTTCACCCATAACTTTGAATTAACGATAACAACTTTGAATTAACGATATTGTCGACAACCGACACCGTGAGTACGCCATCGGATCGCGCCGGCTTGCTTTCGCCGTCAGTGCCTTCAGAGTTTTTTATCAGGACTTACATAACATTCATCACGTCTTTATTTCCAAATCAGGTCGGTATAGCACACGAAACGCTTTACTGACCCAATTATGACCATTTCACGCTTCGCAGACACATTTAGCATAATTCTGCATATTGCTATGTTTAAGGAGAACAATAGTGACAGGTTGCTAGCCTGTCGCATAAACACCTAAGCTTATTTCCTTAGTCGCCTCTTAAAACACTCCAAAAATAAATGAAAATAAACACCCTTATAATAAAAACATAATAAAAATACTTACTTTGATAAACATGGTTAAAACACGTCGGACCCTGAAAGCTCGGGTGCGATTATGTGGTGTCAAACATGCATTCAAGCCTTTTATAGTTCGCCTGAACACATGCGTGGGTTATATATGTTGTTATATGATACACACATTACCAGGTAGGTAACATACGAGCCTTTATTATGCGCCATTGCGAACGAGCTTCGCAAAAAGCTAAGGGGTGTGGTAAACGAACAAGGACGATGATAAAGACCAACTCTATTGACTCTATCGATAGTTTTTTCTCTGAGTGGAGTTTTAACTTAAGTTAAACGAGAAGTAGCTATCAACTTGTATATACCTGCACATTGTTTTTTGTAAACTTTGGTACAATTAGATGAAAATCTTAATTAAATAATCACGATAATCTACATAGTCCAACTGAGTATTTTCAGTGGCATATCGTGTTTTGAAATATCTTTGTGTCTTATTGCCTATTAAGTTATCTGGTAGCACATTTACGTAGGTATATATTAACTTTATAGGAACGTATAATATAGTATGTACAGTCAAGGAAACTAATTACCGTGCCACTTTGTACCTTTTCACAAGAAATTTCACTATGACATAAATACCATACTTTCTACTAATCAAAGCAATATGAAACTCACTATGAAAAGGTTCAAAGTGGCACAGGTATCAATTTCCTTGACTGTACATTGATATTACCGGAACAGTTAGGTAAGTACACAGTGTGCACTCAATTATTAAAATCTGATATACCTTAAGTAGGTAAGTCATGTTCTTGCTCGCTGCAAAAAATACTGGTCCATTTGAGATTCATTTATGAAATAAAATTAAGGCGTCGATTTAATATGTGCCCTAGATTGCACGTATACCCTTCATCTGCAAGATACAATTAAGTGTTGGTATTTATTTATCCACTTATTATGTACTGTTAGCATACATTTTACGAGAATAACGGTAGTAAAATTACCATAAAATATTCAGTACATATGCCATTATCTACTATTAAAAGCCTACCTAAGTTCGAGCCCGTACCAATACCGTGTTGTATTCTACGTACCTAATACGTAACACACTAAACTCGTCGATCGCAGCGTCGATATGTTAAATTCCATACTACCTCTACATGACAGCCAAATTTTACACCTCGACGTTGCACGTTGCAACCGACGCTGCGCGTGGTCAGTGTTAGCTAGTTAGGTATAACATTAGTGTTTTTTTCCTTCGTTCAGTCGTTCCAAGAGACTAGCGCTGATTTTGTCTCAACTTTACCTACATGTTTGTTGAAAAAAAAAACTGGTTGCCTGTAAAGTCGGTATACGGGCGAAAGTTTTACGTGACAACGACTTTGAGTGGTAAAATAATTTTAAAGTGAATATTCATTCGTATAGTAGGAAGAAGGAATATTCGGCCCAGAATACCTTTTTTTACCATTCCGAGTCGAGACCTTAGTTCCTTGGGGTTCCAGCGCCACCAACTTAATGAAAGAGCTCTCCAAGCGGCTGGTTGATGCAACCGGAGGCCGAAGAGCTGGCAGCCACCTCGCTCAACGCATCAGCATTGCGATACAGCGAGGAAACGAAACCATACCTCGGGGGTGCATAGATTAGATGTTTAGAGACGATGTTTTAAACGTAATTGAAGCCATTACTCAACTATTTCTTTTGCCAAGGTAGGGAAGAACAAATTACAAAACCGTAAAACAGAAGATTTAAGTTTATTTTTTAAGTTAGTTGTTTATAATTTTAATTGTTTTTGTTTTGTACATATTTTTCTAAATACAATTGTGAAGCTATCCAAATTGAATTTTATTTCAGACATATATCTACTTATTAGTAACAACATCATAAGGGACGGGTCTACCCTTACATATATTAAACGTTTAATTTAATAAATAAATTACTACAGCATATTCAAACGTGTCGTCGCAATTTAGAGGTATATTTTTATACTTTTTCTTCTAATTAAATCATTTAAGCTCGTATACCAATTATTTTAAATTAATTTCAACGCCATCTAGCGGCAAACCCGTGAACTCACACAACCCAGGCTGGCCTAGGCTACCTTATGTCCTATACGATTTGACATCTTAACTTAAAGACTTACCGTACGTCATAAGAAAATACTGATGGAATGCTTCCATTTTTCAAAAGTTTTTTTTAATTTTATTTAATTTTATTTTTAATGAATTACTACAGTATATTCATTCAATATTTTAATATAATTAACATATTTTATAGCACTTAATGCACTAAAAAATAAAATACAAAAAGAACTCTTTCGAACCGGATTTGAACTAGCGAACTATGGGTTCAGAGGCGACCGCTATACCAACTGAGCTATCGAAGGCTTAGAAATGAAGTTGAAATTCTGATAAACTTTCTGCAACGTAATTGGTTTGCTGGGAATGGGACGCATAAAATAGTATGACGTCATCGTAACGTTACCGAACGTTACACTTTTTCATAAGGGACTCCCAGCTCAACCTAATTTAAGACGTTGTCACGTCAAAATTACTGATTTGGCCTGAATTTAATTTCGTACCTATATTTATTTATTTATTTATTTATTGTCAAAAATGTTTACATGATATTACAGTTTACACCAATGCGTCACAAAACTAAGACTAATTATTATTATGTTACACAATAACTAAACATGACTAAACCTATTATTAGCTTCCCTGTATTAACGTCCACTTACAAGTTAGGTGTGATTTTGGAATGCAAAACGAAGGCAAAACCTCAAGATCCGTAACAAACGTTCAAAAGTAGACCAAGTTCACCAAGCTTTAATCGACAGATAGCTTTAATAAACAGACTTAGTTACCTACATTCATCGCTTATCAGCTATTTATATGTGCAAGTTTAAACGTAGGTTAGCAAACGATTATGGCCTAGTTTTACCACCTTTTTTTTGAGTCTGGTCTAGGTACGACTTATTTATTAGTTCAGACAATAAGGCGGGTAGGTGCATACACTCGCGGACAATGGAAATGATACAGCGGTTTTTTTTTTGAGAAAACTTATACGAAATCCGTTTCGCTGTCCGTTAGTTTACCTAAGTAGGTACCAAACTAAAAAATAAAGGGCGGGCCAGTTCACCGCCACTGATCGTTTTTTTTATCGATCAAACTAGGTAAAAAGGACTCCGAGAGAAGCTAGGTAGCTATATCCATTTCTACTTGCAACATTAATTTCTTTCTTCCCGTCTTCCTTTTCTTAGACGAAAAATTCAAGCATTCCTACTTTAACCTGTTTTCTTAGTCTTAAGTATCTTACGACTTACGATACTCATTCCCGGTAGAAATGGAAACATGTAACTAAATTCGCCACCTTACGGTGGACCTAACCTATCAAACTTTACGAGCTCATTAAGTAACTAAACACAATGCAGTCACGCCACATACTTGATTGCTCATTTCATGTCTTTCATCGGGGCACGTGTTAAATTGGAAGTTAGGGCGCGGCCGCTTGTCTTAGTTATTATTGCATTATTGCTATAGTCTAGTTCGAGTATGTGACCTAAACCCGTCACCCATTAGCCGCAGCATGTATGCCAAGCCAATAAAATGACACGCAGCTGTTGTGTCAGCCTACCTGAGCACCGAGCACCTATTTCTGTCTAACTAGTTAGTTACTAAAATTATCTGACCTTTCGAAAGAACCCAATAAACATAACTAAGTACCTCTTTATTGACTGAGTTCTAATTTTCTAGATAGCTACGGTCGCGACTAGGTAATGACAGGCTTTGTGCAGCGGTCATTGGATATGTGGAGCGAATAAACTAACCAGAACATTTTCTAGTCTTTTAATTACCCTCGTCATGGTGTCCTCTTGGTATCAAAACAAGTGCAACGCCAGTACGACGGCTTACAACCCATACCATACTCGTCTACAGACCGCATAAAAATAGAGTAAAAATGAATCACCCGAGACGAATTTTAATTTTGTTTTCTGTAGTACTAGTCAGCGACGGTGAAAGGTGGTATCCCGCGTCATTTTTCGAAAACCGATCGCAGTCTACTCCAGAGAAATTAGATTTTTACCGAACAAATTACGTTCAGGATGCAGAACATCGGTATATGCCATCGCCAATGAACCGGCCAAAAGTAAACGATGAATGGCAAGGCATAAGAGGAACAAGTGTCGAAAATAGGAACACTTCTTTATTAGACTCTTACAACGAAAACTTCACCTCCTCTATCAAGACTAACAATGATAATCTAGCACCAGCAAGAAATGTTACCGATATTACAGCAACCGAAGCATATTTGCGGTATAAAACAACCGACGACAACAACAGCAAAGCATTCAAAAGTTCTCTGACTAAAAGGAAAATTGTTCGGAAAAGATGTCCAGCCATTAGACCAAGACATAAGAAGCAGTTGAGCCCCAAGGAGACCAAGACGAGGTTTCTAGAAATATTTGAGGTGGTGGAGTTTGATCATGTTCCCTGTACATCTAGCAGTGGTTTGGAAGGCACGTGTCTCCACGAGTCTGACTGTTCGGGAACTGGCGGTGTTCCTATGGGCTCCTGTGCTGATGGGTATGGAACTTGTTGTGTGAGTAAGTACATGATTGTTTGAGCCATTTTATCTTCATTTTAACTACGTCGTCGGTAAGAAGAATTTTTTTTTACTCAATTTGAAGAAAAAAAGTTTTTCGTGCTAAGAGTTTTTCATAACAAATTTACGATTCGTTTCCGTGATCTCCTTTATCTGTAGAAATAATAAAAAGTTTTTTCATAAATTTTCAGAAAATTCCATTTTTTTTACTTTACTTTCCTACGTTGTTACTTTATAAGGTAGAGAGCGTATGCTAGGTTATGTCACGCCTCATTCCCACAGGGGTAGGGCAGAGACCACTTTGTTCCACTTGCTTGTGTAGTAACCGTGTAGACACAATGTTACGACAATGTTCCAGAACATTGTAACTCTAAATGTCAAAAAAAAACATTATGACGTCTAAACCTCCTCAAACTTTCCAACAGCATGTCATGAAGTAGTAACATTTATAAATCACTAGCTTTTGCCCGCGGCTCCGGTCGCGTTAATTTCGGGGTATCACAGAAGAGTGTGTTGGATAATCCATTTATTGAGGAAGGCTTTAGGCTAAATAACATCACGCTGCAACTAATAGGAGCGAAGAAATATTGGAAAATGTGGAAAAAACGGGGGGAAATTAAACACTATTCCACGCGGACGGAGTCGCGGGCACAGCTAGTATAAATATATATGCAACACCACACTGTTGTGAAGTGGAAGGAACAAAAGCATATAATTTAAATAATGTCAAATGTAAGCTTACATCGATGGTTTGTGACGCCCAAATGGTGTTTATTCCAGTATTGACAACGTTGAAGGTATAAAAAATAGGATTATAAATTACAAAAAAAAGAATTGAGTGTGATTGCCGAGTATGTAAATTTATAAAAAGTGTAACCATTACTTGTTTTTTTTTTATTAATATATTTTCATTAGGTACTTTTACTTGCAATTTTATTGGAACTTAGGTCAAAAGGGAAAAAGTAGTCGTTCTAAGTACGCATAAAGGAGTGAGGATAATGGGAATATAGATAGATTCTAATTTAACAGTCATTACGTTGTGATTTATTTAAAAGTTTGTTCTTAATAAGCTACTTCACAACTTCAAAATCAATCATGTTGTAAGCATGAACTTAATATTGATGATTTTAGTTTATTTTAACATCACTTAGAACAGTAACTACTTTTAATGCCTTAGTTATAGTGGCACGATTCGATGTTCCTCGTGTATCATCTGTAAAAGGATAATATAACATTAGAATTGGTTTTATCTTTCAGGTCAGAAACTTTGAGAATAACTGTAAACAAAAAACACATACAGCCATTTTATAAATTTGGTAACTTTGTGACTACTTTAGGTTTCGCGTCGACACAAAGTCGACACAGCGTCGTAACTTTGTGACCACTTTGTGACTACAATGTTTTCCTTTAACAAATGTTTTTTTTTTCCATTAAATTCCTATTTTTGAATTAATTATTTATTATTTAACCACTACTTAGTATTCAATTTATTACTCTAAACAAGCAGAAGCCTCCAAGTTCTCGAAATGTATATACTAGTTAAAAATATACATTAAAATTTTTGCTAATACTACTTAAATTACGACTGTAAGGTGGCGCGTTGGTAAATTTCAACTTCTTTTGCCAAATTATACGATGAATTTATTTTCCCATTCACGTTAGCACATTAATATCAATTAATAGTATTAATATCAAAAATAAACACTTACCCTGACAACCTGTAATTGTAATGGATTCCTTTTATTTTTTTTGACACACAAAATAAATTGTTTCGAACAACTTTGAAGCAAATTGAGTGAATGAATGAATGATTTGAGTGACACTTGGTTGCAAAATGGTAACAAAGTTACCACACGGCGACTAAACATTGTTACCAAATGTTACTGTGTCGACTCTTCCCCATTTTGGTCGCAGCGACCAGATTGCGACCAGAATAATGCTAGTAGGTTCAGCCAGTGTCGACACATTGTTTCGACATTGTTACGTAACGGCGACTGAAATGGTTATATGGTAACTGTAAATAGGTTCTACATACATACATACAATCACGCCTATATTCCCAAACGGGGTAGGCAGAGCCCACAAAACGCTGCATAAACACAACAATGACTATTTCACGTTTTGTGGCCACTTTTAGCATAATATTCCTTAGGTTTTGAGGTGGCAGGTACAATAGTGACAGGTTGCTAGCCTGTCGCCTAAATTATACCTTAACCTATGTTCTTAGTCGCCTCTTACGACATCCATGGAAGAAATGGAGAGGTGTTATTCTAAACCCGACACCACACGGGTTCATAGGTTCTAATGTGGATTATTAAGAATCAATTGATTCGAGTGTACCGTATGGACAGGTATTTTGGTACATCATCAAGATTGTTAAATTAGACCCCGCTCAAGGGAAACAACGGACAGCGTCAGCAGTCAACCGCGTAGCATAGCAACCTCAACCTATTGCAGGTGCGTACGCGCCGACTAACGGGACTTGCATACGGGACGTAAGATAGGTAAAACACGGGGCGCATTGTCCTAAAAAGCGATGACACATTTGTCTCTCACAAGGTCAATAATGGAAATTTTCAGGAAATAAAAAAAGTTTCGGGAAATATTTCACATGGTTTTGAGACCCGGCCACTGACTAAAATATTAATAGGTACTTAGTTATTTAAATAACCCATTGCATATTTCAGACCAATACTCTTGTGACGACACGTCCAGTGCGGCTGCAGGATGGTTCACTAATCCAGGGTTCCCGGACACAAGTTCGGGCCGGTTATCCTGTGCTGTCACTATCAATAAAATGTCCGAAGATGTTAAGCAGATTCGGTTGGATTTTCTTAATTTTGAGGTAGGCACTGTCTTGCTACTGATAAAACTCCTTACTCTTCCAAGCATAGGATTTATGATATTAAAGTTGGTCAACGCTAATTAAGTATATTATCTCATAAACGTCGAGCCTCCATTATTAGGTGACTCTTTTCAAATTAACACAACTCACTATCATACCTCCAACTTAAAACCTAAAAATTTTGCTAAAAGTAGTTACGAAACGTAAAATAGTCATGGTTTCATGTAGTAGCATTTCGCGTGCCCTGTCTGCCCTATTGGGGTGTAAGGTTACCAGTTATGGACGGTTTAGTTGACAAGCACGAGTGATGGACACTTCATCCATAATTTATAGACCATAGAGTTGTGAATTGATTGTTGTAAAACAAATCCCATCAAAAACATTCTGTAAAAAATCTACCCAAGTCTCGTTGAAGCTGCTTGTTTATCTCTAAGGCTAAGCGCACACTACGACTTTTTGTCGTGCGACATTATTTTAAAATAGCGCTGTCCATACTGATTTTTTCATCATAGTGCGCGCGATGACATATAAACCCTTACGTTGCATTTCTGCGACAAAATTGTCGCGCGACAAAAAGTCGTAGTGCGCGCTTAGCCTAAAAAGTAATGAAATCTAGACATAGTTGTGCCAAGTCTAAGGTTCCTTACTGCGATTTCTTTATTATTATAGTTAATGTTGTGTGCCTTGGCCCTTGAACATTTTTTATACGTTAGTGGGTACAAGTCAATTTTGTTAACATGTAATGTTGCAACTACTTTGTTTGTTACGCGAGATAATAGCCCATACTGGTATGGGTAATTGGTATAAAGTGTTCAACGGCCAAGTCACACAACATTAACTATAATAATAAAGAAATCGCAGTAAGGAACCTTAGACTTGGCACAACTATGTCTAGATTTCATTACTTTTTAGAGATAAACAAGCAGCTTCAACGAGACTTGGGTAGATTTTTTACAGAATGTTTTTGATGGGATTTCACTTCTTTTTGTAGAAACGTGAGCATATTCATTAATTTTGTTAGATTTTCTTATTTTACACATTTATTTATTTTTGCAAATTATCTTTCTTTTCTTTTTTCCGGTTTTGATCTTGTACAGTAGGAACAGTTTTACGTATTGCCCATTCGCGGTCCTTAAATTAGAAGATGTGTCTCTCTACGCTGGATTTTTGCAATAACAGTCGATTTTTTTTATGTACCAGAGCAGCTCAGGGTCTTCATCAGATACTTCAGACCTCAGATTTTTGACATCAAATGAAGCGACCCACTAAGTTGAAATTTTTTTGTAAAAGAAGTGTGTCGATCTCTATAGTAGTTTGGTTGGGCTCTAGTGTTTTCACCAGGTACTCCAGATCTTCGATTATCCTAATTTTTACATTTTTACCTTTATGTAGTCGTTAATCCCTTACCATGTACCAAATTTCAGCTCTCTGAGTTAACGGGAAGTACCAGTTCTATTTTGATGATCATGAGTGAGTGAGTGAGTGAGTGAGTGAGTGAGTGAGCGTCGAAAATGCGAAACTTTGCTTTCGCTTAACTTCGGAACTGAATTACCTACAGACTTGAAATTTTGGATTTTAAGTATGTGGTTATAGCTCACTAGATGACGAAAATTTCAGCGTTCTAGTATTATCCAGAGGTTCTCAAATAGGGGCCTGAAAATGCCGCGAAATGGTTCCAGTAAAGGATGGTACGGCAGTGCTTGCTTTGCGCTCGACTTGGTGGGGGCACTGCCGTGCCCCCCGATGACTTTTCCTTAGTGGGTAGTAAATAAGAGTCATTGTCCATTACTGGTTCTTTGTCCATTACCGGTGACTTAAATTTACCTTATGTAGGAATACTGATAGGCGAAGGCAAGGCTAGACGTACAATAAACATTGTTATCCTTCAATTGGCGAATACTGATGGATCACAATCTGTTCATGAATTCAGTGTATTTTCCAGCAATATAGCAGACTAGACGAACAATAAGTATATATCACAATATGAGATAAATATTGAAGGATGACAATATTTATTGTACGTCTAGCCTTCGCCTTATACCCAACCTATCGTGATACTCAGGAGAAAGTAAATAAATATGCTTCTTTCTTGCTGCAATGGCCCCTAATTCACCCTGTATTATGGCCTATACTTTTAGCGGCTGTTTTGTTTCAGTTATTGCCACCAACAGCGGGGACGTGTGAGCAGGATCAATTTGTAATATCGGGACAGAACGTAAACAGCCTCATACCCATTTTATGCGGGATTAATACCGGTCTTCATGGTAAGAAAACCTGACGTTTGATGCACGGATTTCATTGGCAATTTATGAGTAAATCTGGTGCTTTTTGTAGGGCAAGGCTGCTCAACCTTTTGAAGAGTCGGGCCAAATGGTAGATTCAGTCGTTAACAAAGGGCCACTTACATCTTCTTCTATAACTAACGCTAGGTCGGTTATTAATGGAAATTCATCCAAGCCATACTTGCGCGGGCCACTTAAAATTCTTCCGCGGGTCACACTATAGCCCGCGGGCCTAGGGTTGAGCAGCCTTGGTGTAGGGCAGCGGTTCCTAACCTTTTTCAGCCGCGGACCCCATGGAAATCAAGCATAATGTCAAGGACCCCTGGGTGAAAAAACAAACTTTTTCGTAGAAAACCATTTATTTATTTAAAATAAGCGAAAAAAGTTGCTTTTTTGCAACTAAGTCAAAAACTGTTCTCGGCGCGCTTGCGTTGCTCAGTAAGCGTAATAATTACGAAATAATTGGCGTAGTTAATTTATTTATTTTTGTTAATGCTCTAAGTAAGATAGATGCGTATGGGACTGCGGGCCCCCAAACATATCCTCGCGGACCCCCAGGGGTCCGCGGACCACAGGTTAGGAAACAATGGTGTAGGGCATTCTGAGAAAAACGGCTTTGCATCATTTCATCTCACATTTTCTTTCCAATTTTGAACACCTTACACTAGTCTGAATACGTCCCACTGGAAACATGCCTCCTGTTTGTATGAGAGGGTTTGTTCTGTGGGTTTCCTCTCAATGTTTTGCTTCACCGTATAGCTCGTGGTAAATATCAAACACGAAAATACCTAGGACTATTATCTATTCTGTGACCTAGGTAACTCGAATTTTTACTTCTGAGGCTGACCAAACCCGAGTTCTGTCAGTACCTAGGTACATTATAGGAACATAATTATGTGAAAATGTGATTTGTACCATTGGGACCATGACTTTACAGTCACCGTATTCACTAGCGACGATGACGATTTGTATAGCGAATTTTACTTCCACAAGTGACAGCCAGTATGTACCTACCTATAAACTTGTGGGAAAAACTCCCACAGAGAGATCTCTCTCCAGGCAGATGTTATGCCTGAGGACCGAAGTTCACATAGAAAAAATTGGATGTTGTGTTTATGCCACAGCGCGATGTAGGATTGTTTAGTTCGCCTGTTCGACAATTGGTTGCACTAGGGCGCTACAAACTCATTGTAATAGTGGAAGGACTAAGTATGTCGATAAGGGAAATTCATTATAAGTAAGCATTAAGTTGTTTCAGTTTACATCGAGGTTGGTGACGTGAAAGGACCTATAAGTTTATCTATCCAAACAGCCACAGCAGAGTCCCGTCTGTTTGCTGTTAAGGTAAATGTTTCATTCCATCTCGTATTTAATGTTCACAATCTTCTATACATATAATAAATCTGTAACAAGTCCGTGTCTGTACATTGAAGATATTTGAGAAAAACTGTTGCTAGGGCTATTTATTAGCGTAATAGAACCCAAAAAAAATATAGTTTTTAGAATTATTGTCTGTTTGTCTGTTTGTTTGTGCG